>CAOJBK015002623.1:0-11402 GCA_948294925.1 Codiaeum variegatum
TTAAGGATGTAGGGAGCTACCTCAGTTACTAATCTCAATAAAGAAATTTGTAAAACATTTACATTTCATTATTAAATGTACCTTCTCTCATAGGGTACATCTCTTTTAGACATACCATTTGGTTATGGTATTCCAAAAGAGATATTTGATATTATGCCATTTGCAATTTAGAAGTTTCCAAACTCCATTCTAAAGGATTTACTCCTTAATGTAATCGATGGTTTTAATACTTTTAGATGTTTATTTTTCAACTTTATTCATGAATCGTTTGAACTCTTTAAATAACTCATGTCTATATTTCACCAAATAAACATGCTTTAATCTTTAAAGATCATCTGTAAATGAGATGAAACATATTTCATCAAATAAACATACTATATTCTTAAAGATCATCTGTAAATAAGATGTAGCATAGATACCCTCCTTAATCAATTTCTCTAAATAGATCATATGCGTCTCATGTATGAATTCAAAACTTCATTTTGCTCTTCAACTTTGTCTAACAAAGGGTGATCTAGTCATTTTTTCCTTTGATGTAAAATTCATAAGTCAGAGTAGGTTCACATCCTTTTGATTAGGAACCCCATGTTCTCCAACCATAGAATCTTTTTCTTTAGCTAAATGACATAGTCTAAAAGGATAAATTAATTTCTAAATTAGAATTAGGTTTTAACCATGGAATTAATATTACTTAAACTTGGAGTAGTTTTGTTGTTCCATTATCTCATAATAGAAATAATTAAGTAGGACCTATGTCAATAACACTATTGCTATAATAGAGACATATTCCTTAAAGTCTGAGTTCAAAACTCATGCTAGTCAAGAAATAATGTTTTAAGTACAATAGGTGCATATAAATGTTTTTTAAAAATCCATGATATCTCATATCAATAGGATTTAATCCAATTGCCCTTGAAACAATACTTGTCCCAAAAATTGAATTAATTCCCTTTCTCTCCAAACTTTATATTAATGAACTATATGGCATATTAGAAGTAAAACAATTGAAACTTGTCCATTTTTCAAAGTCTATTAATCTCTTGCTCCTGTTAATGTTCTTAAGGTACTCTAAATACATTTGACAACATACTTCTAATTTCCCAAGCAATGGAAACTCTTTCCTTTGCTATATGAGAAACTTCTTATGTGGATTTCTTTATCCATATCTATCTCATAAATTAGGACAAAATATAAGTTCCCAATAAATCTACATAGTTTGGCCCTATGAATTTTTATTCATTAGTTATGTTTATTTAGTAGACATGATTCATTCATATTATCAAATTAATCACAGAAAATAATACGATCATTTTATTTTATGTGAAACGTAAATTTACTATTTTATTATGTCTTTAATCAAGATAGTACTCCCACTAACTTGGCGAATCCTACACTTCCAAATAGGAAACGGAGATTCCATTGGGGTGAATCTCTAGTGGGTCAATTGAAATATTGCAAGTAAATAACATTTGTTCATCAATTCCCTCACGATACACATTGTGTATATTGGGATTAATTCTTACAAGTGAACAACTCTTGTTTTTAACATCTCATGTGAGATTCAATCTATTGGCTCCTAATGCTTCGAAACTCAAGTACACATTATTGTTATTGGTCTTTCACATAAGTTAAGTTAAACCCATCAGACCAGTGAGTTTGATGATTTGAACATCATATAACTTATGTACACATTGTCGTTCTTACCATACAGTGTATCTCATACTTACAACATCTCATGTTATACAATGAATTCAAGAAAACAAGTTCGGAAACATGTTCCAAGTTTCATTGCTCTAATGGAGAGCCATAACTTAATATTTAACTTTGGAAGATTTTTGGCCTTATTAAATTAGGTCTTACTTTGCACATTATCCATTTTATATGCATCATATTCTTCATACATATATCTCTTATATATATAAATAAAATGGACAATAATACACATAGGCATATTCTTGGACTTAAGGCCTCAATTCCCAGCCACAAGGAATGAGTAAGGGTTTTAGTTTATCAAATTACAAGCATTCTAAGATTACTCTAATCGTCATACTCCCATTGGGCATCTTAATGGGTTGAACCTTCTTTTGCTCTTGCATCTCCACATCTCATGTGTACATAAGTATCCTTGGCATACCAAGGTGAGATTACAAAGAAAATATTGCTTGTAGGCTAAATGAATTTAAAGTCCTAAACTAGCTATTAACTCTTAATTACATTCCCTTTATATAATAAAAGAATATTACATACCCAACAAGTCAATTTGTTATGTTACAAGTTCATGATTATCCATACAAGCCAAGACAACACAATATACGAACATATAACTCTTATACACTGGGTATGTGTTGAAGAACTTCAACCTTTTGGAACTCTTCCAAACTTTGAATATCTCATATTCATGATTTTAATAACTTAAAATCATCTCTGATGTCCAATTATGTTCACTAGAAACATTCTTTGAAGGCTTATAAAATATCCTAAACTCTTTGAGAAATTATCATAAGGCATTATGCTCTCACGGGCCATGACACAGGCCAACATAATTCTTCTCACGAGCAGTGTCACGGGTTATGACAGAGGCCATGAGCAGTTACTGTCCAGTGATACATCTTTTCAGGGGATCTATGATGGGGCGTGATAGAGGCAGTGAGAAGCCACTGTCCTCACTTTATAATGACAGAATCTTCTCACAGGCAGTGTCACGAGTCATGACAAAGACCGTGAGAAGCTACTGCTTCTCTAAGCCATGTGAAAACCAATTCTCATGGTCTCTCTTATGGGTCGTGATAGCCCACATGGGCTATAACAACAAACCATGACACATGATTTCACAACATTTGTCTCCATTAAACACATCAACGCAACAATGGTTTTGTACAACAAATTGGGTGGCTCTAATACCACATAAAGGAAACATTACTCTGTCACCCAACAAAAGCAAAAAAAAGAGAAAAATCGTATTGGGAAAGGATTCAAATTTCGATTTTCAAAAACTTTTTCAAAATAATAAATTTTCTAAAACTCTTTAAACAAAATAGGTTAGGCAATTATTCAAACACTTTGAAACATTGCCATATCCTAGGATTTGAGTATAAAAATATTGTCAAAATTCTTTTAACAAAATCATTAGAAATTTTCAAACACATTGAAAATCAAGTTCAATGTTAAAACTCTTTTAACATAGATGGTTTAGTCATTTATCAAACTCTTTAACAAATGTCTAAACCAAGGTTTGGACCCATAACTTCAATCAAGGATATTATAACCAATTTGTGTACAAAACACAAGTTGAACAAAGAAAAGGTTTAAAGTAAAACTACCTCTCGCCCTCCTTCATTAAGCTCCCCAAGTGTGAAGCCTCTAGCTTGAGACATACCTAGCTTTTGCAAAATTCTTGTTCTTTAATTCTCTTCAAGAAGCTTGAATCTTCTCTCTGTGGTTACCTTAATGTTTAATCCTTACTCCTTTACTTGAGAACTTGAGACTTGAGGATTGGCTTTGGACTTGAAAGCTTCTCCACACTCCTTTCTCAAAGCTTAATTGAAGAAGAGTTTATGTTTGAAGAACTCTTCTTCACATCAAAATTTCTTTCTCAAATTTGTGTGAATTTTAAGCTTTCTCTCTCTAACTTTTAAAGAGTTTATCTCTCTAGCTTGAGGTTGAAGAAAATGAATAGTTGTTCATCTTTCTCAAATGTGTAGAGTGAGCTTTGGCAAAAAGAAGATACCAACATACTTTATATACCCCAAACCTTTTCCTTAAAATAAGGAGAAGATTTGGAACCTTGTCTATTTGACTTAGTTGACCATTTGACTAGTCAACTAATCAAATAGATGAGGACTTTAGTTAGTAGGAATCACCTTTAAACCTTAATTAACCACATCTAATGTGGATTAAGATAACATCTCATCTTAAGCTTAATTATTTTATTTGATTGTCCAAAACCATTTCAATTAGCCATACCCATTTGTATCTCATACAAACTAAGACATTATTGAAATTTCCTTTTATGAAATAAACATCAAGACATGTTAACATATTTATAAATTTAATTACATGTTTAATTCAATCATCAATAGTAATTAATTAAAGGTTTTAATTAATCATTAATTTGAGTTATACAAGCTAATGGGAATTGTTATATGGTATGTGACTTAATAGGTTCAAGCTCTAATTAGTAATGGGATAAAGAAAACTCTTTTCTTCCCACCTAGTGTTTTAACCTAATTACACACTTAGTCTCATAAGTCGTGAGTGACGTCTAGCATAAAATGTCGTGACTACCAAATTAGAAATGAATGTTAGTGATCATATCATTGACATTATATGGACCTCTTGATTATAATTACCGAGCACTCAAATCCCTTCATTACAGATTCCCAATCTTAGCTAGGTTAATGGAATAGTCAAACCTTATATACCATATCATATGGCCTCTATCTGGTTTGAGTTCTTGATAAACCCAGTTCCTAATAGAAACTCTTTCTAGTGAATTTGATCCACTCTGGCCATAGATTTGCATATCAAGAACAACCAAAAGTTATAAGATTCTTTTCCTGGTTAACCAAGTTAATGAATCCTTTCTTGGTTGGACACTTATCCTAACATAGCACTGATTATGGCTATGACATACCATATACCAATACATGACTAACATCGGTATGTAAGCAGTAATAAACCATAACCTCCAATATGTTAGATATCATGTCACCTCAATTCTAAGGATTATATGCACAATCATTATCTAGATGATGCGATATTGACTAGTTGGTAACGACCTATGTATCCATCATCTAACAACACTATTCAACTTACTCATACCATGACTATTCTCACATGTTGTCATGATATTATATGTCTATAGCATGAGACTCATTACCTCCATACCTATAAGTATCTCATACTTATCATGGATGATAATTGAGGTGATGGTCCCCCAGATTAATGGCGTCCCCATAAATAATTCTTAGACCATGAACAACCTTTAAAGTATTTGATAAAGGGTAATCTATCACTCATATTCTCAAACTCTTTGAGAATAGATTCCCTACCGAATACTTAAGGGACATATATACGTTCGATACATGGAATTTTTTCATTTAAAGAACATATATATTAAAGCCAGTTAGGTTTTTGTTTATATTCACATAGTGACTATAAGATTTAGGGCATACACTATTAACAATTTGTCCTTGGGGTAGGCTTTGTTCAAGTTTCGATAATCAACACATATTTCTAATTTCTTTCCTTCTTTGGTATTGGGATAATGTTAGCCAACCGAGACGGGTATTTGATCGGTTCAATGAATTTGTGAGAGAGCTATTTGATGACCTCTTCCTTGATTAGAATAGACTAGGCAAGCTTTATGTGTCTGAGCTTTTTCTTGACAACTTTACAGTCTTGATAGGTTGGAATCATATCGACAGTGATGCTTGGCTTTAGTCTGGTCATATTATTAGGCTTCTAGGCAAAGCAGTCTTCGAGTCTTCTTATTATAAACTTAGTGTCCTATTTGTTTGAGCATGCAAATGTAATATATGTGTTTTTAGGCATGTCATGAGAGCTAGTGTTTATGGGATCTTTAACTGCATCTTCAATTTCATTTATTATTTCATTTTCTTTTAATGTTTGTTTGAGGTCAGATTCATCAATTGGAATAGCAAAGGAAAATAAGGAAACATGATCATAACATGAAAACTTAGATGTCTTATTAATTAAATTAGGAGAGAACCCCACTGTTACATCACATTCATAGCTAAATCTCCATAGAACTTTTACATCATCATTAGTTTCAGAAGAAGAAGAGGACTCTAAACTAGTAGTTGACTCAGGTTCAGACTCAAAATTGGGACTAAATTTAGAACTTCAAAAGGACTCTCGTTGAAGTGCCAATTCTTAAACTTTTCATTGGCAAGCTTGATCAGAATGGAGAGGTCAGACTTCTCCTCCTTATTGGTGAGAACAAGTATGTCACCAAAGAGGCTTGTTTCCATGTTATCTTCAAAGTTATCATCCAAGTAGTGTATGAGCTGGTGATCCTTAATAGTAAGTTTCACATCGAAAAATAGCTCGAATCTAGGAATTCTTACACTGGTGACTAGGAAAATAGCCATTGGGTGTTTTGAAATAGGTCCTCAGATAGATGTCAACTTCACCCCCTTGTTTTGTGATTACAGAGTTCTTTATGGCTCAGATTTCTCTTCATCAATCTCATCATCAGTAGGTTCACAGCCCAAGCCAAAAGGAGGAGTGGAAATTTTGATTTCATTAAAGGACTCAACTCCTTGTTAGTTCTTGCTCAGGCCCATACTAGGAAAATAGGCCATACAGTTCAGAATGTTTCCAATCATTGGGTTTAAATAAGGATCAAAATTCAAAGAAAGTAGCTATTTTAGATTTTCTACAATATGAATAAACAGAACAAATGAGAAGTCTAATATCTAAGATGGGAACAGCATCTAGGACTTCTGATTTTCCAAACAAATCAGCTTTGATAGTGACAATACCACCCTTTAGAGGAAATTTGACTCTCTTATATAGAGTAGATGGTATAGCTTTAGCCTAATGGATCCAAGGCCTTCCCAAAAATAGGCTAAAATAAGATGGTACGTCAATGACTTGAAAGGGAACCTTAAAAGTAGTTGGCCCCGTGGTGATAGTTAGTGTAGCCACCCAAGAACCTCTCTTTTAGAATTGTTATATGCCCTTACAATTTGATCAGAAGGAGTGAAATCAGAAGCAGTCAACACAAAGAAGCTTGTAACTTTTAGGGGGCAAACATTCAATGTAGACCTATTGTCAACTAGGGTCATAGGGATAGTCTTCTCCCTTGTAATAATGGTGATATACAAAGCATCATTATGTGGCCCCCATGTTGGATTTCATTGTTAGAGAAGGAGATGGAGGTTCCTTTAGTGGAACTAGAGATTAATGTAACTAAAGTCTCAGGAGAGATGTCCAAAGATGTCTGAGTCTGGTTCAATGCCTTACAAAGAGCTTGGCAATAAGGATAAGAATACATAAGTAGGTTCCAAATAGAAATGTTGGCTTGTATGTTTTTTAATTGTTTAAATTTGGGATCCTCGTCAGGTTCAGGAGTCCCTTTTATTTGACTGGAGCTTGAGTAATACAGCGACATCTGGTTATAGAATCAATCGCATGGCCCAAATGCGTCAAATTTATGATGACACAGTAGAAATCATTAGGAATTGACCACCCAAAGGAATTTTGGCCAATCATTGAAGAGCAATTTGGGGAGAGTGACCTTAATAAGGAAGATTGGTCAATTCCAGTGTAATGATAATTGCTCAGAGGCATGGCATCAATGATGAGATCTGTCGAATCACTTTCCTTAAATTCATTCAATGTGGTATTAACACTATGTTCAAGGAGGGGATTGGTTCCAATATTGACTTCAGGTAGTATGAGATCTTTAGAATCAATGATATATTGGATTTTGTGGTAAAGAGCCTTACAATCGTCAGTTCTATAGCCTGACCCTTGGTGATAATCACAAGTTTTATAGATATTGAAATTGTTTGGCAAAGGATTGGGAATTGGTTTGGGCTCCAATAGTTTGAAGGAATTCTTCTATAGGAATTGTCTTAAGAGGTAGCTTAGTGTTAACCTTTTTAACTTGGTAAATTCTCTTCTTTGTATCTAGAGTGGCTTACAGGTTGAGATTGCATTAACTCTACCCTCTTTCTGAGCATTATTTTTCTTGAAATGATAGGATGATGTCTGGGCTTCATCCCTGATGAGACCAGATTTAATCTCATCCTCAAGGTGAGTGCCAACAGCAACTAGAGCTTTGAAATCAGGAAAATGATGCGTTATCATTCTGTTTTGAAACACATGCAATAGGTTCTTGATAACTTTGTCAATCTGCTCAGAATCAGTAGGTTTGTTAACCATTTAGAAGGCTTTCTCCCTCCAAATCAAAATGATTATAGAGAAGGTTTCTTTTGGCTGTCTCTTGGTAGTTTCGAGATCTCTTCTCTTAATATCAACCTCTTAGTTGTATGAGTACTGTTGCACAAATGCATTACATATGGACTCCCATGTCTATTTCTTAAAATCCTCTAATTGTACAAATAAGATCAGAGTCATACCAGTGAGCGACTGTTGGAAGAGCTGAGTAAGGAGCTCGCCTTCCACTCCCAGAGGATGAAGTGTGGCATCATAAATTGTCAGATGAGTCTCTCAAGATAAGAGGTTCCTTTGAATTTTTCAAAGTGTAGAATTTGAAATTTAAAAGAAAGCCTTGCTTGAGGAAAAGGACATAGTTCCTTCACAAGAAGGACCTTCTCTTTCTTTTTCAGGGCTTGTAAGCCTTTCTCCTTCTCTTGATACTTTTTGGTCATGGTCTTATTGAGTGGATGCTCTTCAACCCCTTTTTGGAAAGTATCCATAGTGGGGATGATTGGGGTGCTATTTTTGTGGCCAGATTCTGAATTTAGGATGATGACCTCATTAGCAGAATGTCAAAAGTAGTAGAGGCATGATTGGTGGCCTAGATCCTTACTTTACTCAGAATGTTGTGAACCTTACCCAAAATGGCCTATTCTTGGCTTTGTATAATTGTAGAAAGAGATTCTTATTGAACCTTCATAGCCTTTTCTATTCTTTACATGAAGGTGGAAAGCATGCCAGCAAGGTTAATCGGTGCAGATGCAGTAGGTGGAGCAAAAGGTACAATGGGAGCACTAGTGGCATCAGCAGTAATGTTGGTTAGTGGGATGTCAATAATGTTTGACATGGTAATCTTTTAAAAGGGAAAGAAATCAAAGTATCAACTTTTGAAAAGGAAAGGGTAAAGCCAATTGCAGGTAGGTGAAAAGAAAGGAAGGTGTTTGAAAGGTTAAAGTTTTGTCTATAATAGTGCACTTTGTCCAACTTTAGTATTTTGGATGTAGTGATGCATACATGTATGCATGAATGAAAAAGGTTTCATAATAATAGTAATAAGAGTTTATTAGGGTACACAGGACCTAAGGTTAACTCTGATAATTACATGATAGCTTAATGGTTTAAAGGTTCCCCAATGGCTACAGGTAAGACACACCTAACCACATGTGAACCAAGTAGGGTCATGTCAGTCAAATGACTATATCTACCTTGTTATTCCAACTGAAAGGATTGGCTAGGAGCCCTGGAGTTGGATGAATTTGCTATTGATGAATTTGCTATTCCAACTTAAGGAAAGAAGCTCCCTCGATGCTATACTCTATCCGAGCTTTCCTAGTATAAAGAATCATAAGAAGGGATGTATGAAACTTACTTTTGTATAGTTTCGACCTAGTTTTTTAAGAAAATAACCCACGTAGTTTTTGGTCAATTTTACCATATGTCCAAAGTGGAGCCGCCAGCTATGAGGCCCCACTTGAATGACCCACGTAATTTTCCCTGAAGAGCACGCTTGCAAGCCTTAGCGACCTAGAGGAAACCTGTCAAATTTTACTTTTGAGGCATCGTGGATTGTGGATCGAGTTCCCATATTTGTGCATCCATATGAGTCACTTGGAGTGCACATTGTGTGTGAAGTGTTTATAGTCACCATCTAATACTTTAGAAAAATGGTTTTTCAAGGTTATTATGAAAACTTTTTATTGTTAACTCCATTTTAGAAATAAAATATTAGTTTTCTTCCCTATTGGAAAAGTTGTTCTTTTTGGAACCAGAGGAGGTTCAGGGATTCGTGATCTAAAAATATTTTGTAAAATAGTTTTTATTACCATTTTTAAAAGACAACATTTTAGCTCAAAATATCATTAAATTTTAGTTAAAATTAGAGTTTTTGTGTATACATGAACATCTTTAATGGCATGGATGCATGGAAATGTGAGTATGGCATAACAATCGCATAAAGCAAGTAAATACAATCAATTTGCTAGAGGTCCTTCCTCTAGCCCACTTTAGCTTCTAGGGAAGGCACAACACCCTAAAATAAAGAGATAAATACATGTAAAACTGAATCATAATCAGGGGATCTCCCTCCAGTCTTATGATTTAGAAAGAGCACATGTTCCCCAAAAGGCAAACATAAATAACTAATAGCAACAATGACAATAGTATAAACAAGGAACAATTACAAAAATAAATGGATTGAATAGAAATGAATATATATCATAATAATAATGAAACTAATAATGAAAATAAAGTAAAAATCAAATTTGGAGTTGAATCCATGAAAGGCTTGATGATGTATCCCTTTAAATGGCAATTAAACCCCATGTTGTTCTCCCTTCTCATGAAGGGGTTGTTCTGGTAACAATGGAGTGGTTTGACTATTCAAAAGCTAATTGATTTTAGATTTGTAAAAGTAATTAACCATATAAGCTATTAATCAATTCTAAATCTTGATTGATGAAAATTGAATTTTAATGTGTGATTACCTAAATCGATTTTTAGGGTTTGTTGATTTTAATTATGAAAACATTGTTTATAATAATTGCCTTAAATCAAAATTAAAGGGCTTAAATGATTGTTCTGAAAAACATTCCTTAAGCTTGAATTAAAAGGCTTAAAAAAGTTTTTAAATGAAAAGAAGGATTATATTGTACCATGTTTACCCTTTTGCGGGATTTGGCGACTGGAGGATCTAATGGTTTGATAAAGATGGAGTGAGTCTCTGTTGTGTTTGAAGAGTGTTGATAATGCATCTGAAATGGATTGGAACGAACTGAACTGAATGTTGGTTGAGAGGATTAATTATTTGAATTGTCATAATATGATGGGTTAGTAGTGGCTGTGATCTGATATCAGCGTTTAGGAGGCTAAAAGTTGTGTTTTGGGGGCTTAGTGTGTAGTGAAATAGCATGATTTGTAAGTATGGAAAAATTCGTAAAAAATCTCCAACCCGGGTTTATTCCGAAGGGTCAAATTTATAGGAAATCATGTCAGATGCCCTAAAAAAAATTGACTGGCACATACGTAACATACACTACGTATGTGTGTGGCCCTTCACAACTGCGTAATGGGCTTAATGCATGCATAAAGGTTGTTACGCATGCGTAGTGTCATTTATGCATGCATTCAGTCATTTCTGAAAGCATTTTGTCATTTTAGGCCTGGACTTTTCTGGGTATGATTTTTTAGGCCTAGTTTGGTTTGATCTATTTCAGTTTTTTGGTTTCTTAGGCTCGTTTGAAGTTTTATTTTAGCCTAGTTAAATATGTTGGACTCGTATTAATGGCATAGATGCAATGGTGTTAGAATGAGGGTTCATAACTAGTTTCGCTTCACCCTAAGCATCTAGGCAAATAAACACATAATCTACAGTCAAGCAGACAGCATATGTCCTCCATCTATTCTCTAAATAGTTATTATCCTCTAAAACATTGTCTTCAAACAACATCATAGCCATGATGGATAGGTTCACATGGTCAGCTTCCACCACCTTA
>CAOJBK015003018.1:0-17414 GCA_948294925.1 Codiaeum variegatum
CGTTGGGAAGGAGCCAACGATATCTATCTCCCACTTGGCGATGGGCCATGAGCTGTATATTAGGACTTGCTCAGTTCCTAAAGTTTTTACTAAGTTTGCAAATTTCTGGCATGAGGGACACTTCCTTACTATAGACCTTGCATCCATCTTCATTGTCAGCTAGAAGTATCCTTATCGAAGTTCCTTAGCCGCTAGTGCTTTTCCTCTTATTTGTATTCCGCATGACCCTTCATGGATCTCTTGGAGGACATCCTTTACTTCAATCGAATTTAGGAATTTTAACCAAGGAAGTGAATATGCTCTTTTGTACAACATCTTATCATGAACAGAGAAATTAGCACTGCACCTCTTAATCTGCTTTGTCTCTCTTTGGTCCTGTGGTAGCTCCCTTCTTTCTAAATTGGCTTTGATTGGTTTTATCCAACATCTCTCTTCCCCTTCCATCACTAGCACCTCTTCACCTCGGCTATATTGGGGACCGTCAAGGATCCCATGAAGATTTGTTGGGGTACCCTGAGGGGTGCGCTGCTGCTAACTTACTCAAGTTGTCTGATTAGCAATTTTGAAACCTCAGAACCTTTCTGTATTCTATCTTCACTCTTCTCTCCTCCATCTTCTGGATATGCCATTTGACTATTGCCAAGTATGTTGCAATTTCCTCCTTCCTTTCTTCGAATATGCCATCTACTTAGCTTAACACTAGCTGAGAGTCACTACAACTGTACATTTTTTTCACCATGAGGAAATTAGCCCGCTTGAGTCCCTGTACCAAGGCTTCGTACTCAATTGTGTTGTTTGTCATTAGGAAGTCTAAATTTAAGGCATATTCCAATAGGACTCTTGTGCCACTTCAGAGGATAATACCTATACTGCTTGCACTTTGGGCATTCACTTCGTCAACATAGAGCTCTCAAACAACTGCTAGGTCTATATTCTCTTCGCCCTTTTGATCTGGACCCTCCACTTCACTTTCCTCTGGAAATGAGCATTCTAAAATGAAATCTGCTAGCACTTAAGCTTTGATTACTGCTTGAGGATGATACTATAGGGTGTATTATCTAAGCTCTATAGACCAACATAGCATTCTCCCCAAAGTTTCTGCTTTGTAAAGGGTTTTCTATATGGGTTTATCTATGAATACCACCCCTTAGTGACCTTAGAGATAGACTTTAAATTTCCTACATGGTAAGAGAGAGTAAGACAACTTTTCAATGGGAGACTAATAGAGTTCAGGTCCCTATAGGACTTTGCTGAAGTAATATATCAATTTTTGCATCCCTTCTACTTCGCTTACTAACATGGCTATGACTGCATACAGGGAAGCTGAAAGATAGATAAGAACTTCCTCTTCTAAAAAAGGTCTGCTCAACACCTGCTCTGAGCTCAAGTAGGCTTTCAGCTCTTCAAAGGATTTCTGACAATCTTCGGTCCATTCAAAGACCGCATTCTTCCTCAATCTTCTAAAGAATGGCAAGTATTTTTCTACCACTTTTAACATCAACCTATTGAGAGACATTAACCTCCCTGTTAACTTCTATACTTCTTTCACATTCTTTGGATCTAGCATCTCTAAAATGGCTTGCACTTTGTCTGGATTGGGCTTAATTCCTTTTTTGCTCACCTGGTAACCTAGGAACTTTCCCCCTTGAATGAAGAATGCACACTTCTCTAGGTTTAGCTTCATTCTATACTGATTCATTACTTTAAAGATTTCCCTTAGATCTCTGACAGGATCTTCAAAGCACTTGCTTTTCACTATCATGCCATCCACATATGATTCTAAGTTCCTCCCCAACTAATCCTTGAAGATCCAATTGACCAATATCTAATATGTTGCCCCCATGTTCTTGAGTCCAAAGGGCATAGATGTATAGCAGTAAGTGCCTTTTTTAGTGATGAAAAACAGTCTTCTCTTCATCTTCGAGGTCCATCCTGATATGGTGGTACCCTTGTTTGGCATCTAAGGAGGAGAGATACTTGTATCCTACAGTGGAGTCTACTAATTTCTCAATCATCGAAAATGGGTAGGAGTCTTTTGGACATAACGTATTGAGGTCAGTGAAGTCCACACACATTCTGTAACTTCCATTTGCATTCTTCACCAAAACCACATTGGCTAGCTACTCTGGGTATAACACTTCCCTGATGAATCAGGCCTCCATTAATTTGCCTACCTCTTCATCAATCATCGCTTGTCTCTCTGTCTCAAAGCATCTTTTCTTCTGCTTGATTGGTGTAAAACTTGGGTCCATATTAAGCTTATGAGTCATCACCTTTGGGCTTATCTTGGGCTTTTCTGAGGAGTCCCATGTGAAGGTCCCTTTATGGCTTATTAAGAACTTTTTTACTTCATCCTTCTCTACCAACTCTTGGTTCACCTTTAGATATCTTTCAGTCTTTCCTCCTCTACTGGGAATGATTCTAACTTCCCCACTTGATGGGCTCTTCGCTCTTCTTCTAACTTCACCTCTTCTTAGACCATGCATACTTCTTTTGTCTAAATGTGTATCATACTCTTCCTCTTCTGAGTGAAGTCTGCTTCGGGATCCTGCCTATGAGTGTTGTATATACAAAGCTCGATTCCATCTGGAAAGGGAACCTTCACTCTTCATTTCTAGATACTAATGTTTGTGTCCAAGTGATGGAGTAACAATCTGCCCATGAAGACATTGTAAGCCATTGGTATTTTCACCACCACGAAAAGCGCCATTATTGTCACACTCCTCGGAGCTACCCCTATAGTGAAAGGTAGTTTGATGTATCTTGATGTGGCTATTTTGGTTTTATCTAGCGTCTTGACTGGGTTTTTCAGCTCTTTTAACTTATAATCCTTTATCGCCATCTTTTGGTAAGCCTAGGAGGACAATAGGTTAGTTGAGCTCCCATTATCCACTAAGATCCTTTGTACATTGTAGTTGGCAATGATTCCTTTATTGACAATTGGATCAGCTCTCCTTGACGTCACCATCCCTTCTTCTTCGGTCCACTACTTCTGACCATTATAAAACACAAACTGTGATATATCCTTACTCTGAGCTATTGCCTTCCCTTTGTTGTTACTTGTTACTTCCTCTTAAAGCCCCTCAATGAGACAAGCAATATCCCATGTTGTTCGATCATTTACCACCAACGGCTCAAGATCATTATTATCTCTTACAAACCTCATCAAATAACCCTATTTGATTGTCGCTTTATCTCTTCCATCAAATGTTTACAAGTATCGATAGTGTGACCATAGGTGTTGTGGAATTTATAAAACTTTGACTTGTCTCTCTTGTCGGGATCCCTTCTTATCGACCTAGGCCTCTACCATATGGCATGATCTTGAAATGCTGCTAAGACTACTTCGGGTCTTACATTCAGAGGGGTGAGCTTTATTACATCAAAGGTTCTTTCAGCCTACTCTCTTTCCCTCTTCTTCGACTAAGGATCCGTGCTTTTAGAGTTGCTTATCCCTCTAACTTCCTTCTTCTTGATTTTCTTTAAGGGGATATCTTCCTCTCCTCCCCTCCTTTTTCCAGCCAATTGGCTCCCTCGAAAAGCATCATCTTGTCTGATGTATTTTTGGACTATGATCATGGCCTTCTCAAGGATGCTTGATGAATCTCTAGACAATTTCTTGAAAAAATCTGTATGTGTAGAGCATTTTTATAGGGGTTGGACCACTCTTACTTGGTCTAGCCAAGTTATCTTCAAAGCTTCAGCATTGAATCTAGCCAAGAAGTCCCTCAGTGACTCATCTTGGCCTTGCTTCACAAGGCTTGGGTCTGCATTTCTATGGGAATGATGGCTGCGAATTTCTTCATAAAGCTTTTTGCTAATTGCTGGAAACTCTCCACACTTCCTTCTTCAAACTATCATACCACTTGGTAGCTGCCCCATCCAATGACCCCCTCAAGGCCCTGCAAAGTGCTTCATCATCTCTTGTCTGCAATTTTACTCAACCATGAGTGAGGTAGTGAAAAAAAAAAGAGGTTTTGAAATTTCTTAATGAAGGGGTCATTTACCCCATTACTAATAATAAATGGGTTAGTCCCATTCACGTGGTTCCCAAGTACATAGGAATCATAGTTGTGAAAATGACAAGAATGAGTTGGTCCCCACAAGGACGGTGACGGGTGGCGTATGTGCATAAACTATAGAAAATTGAATAATGCCACCAAAAATATCACTTTCTTTTGTCGTTCATTGACCAAATGTTAAATAAGCTAGGTGGTCATACATACTATTATTTCTTGATGGTCTTTCAAGTTATTATCAAGCAGCCATAGTACCAGAGGATCAAGCCAATACCACATTTACATATCCTTTTGGGACATTTGATTTCAGACATATGCCATTTGGCTTATGCAATGCTCCAGTGACCTTTTAGAGATGCATGATGTCATTATTTTTTGACATGATCTATGACTATATTGAGTTATTTATGGATGACTTCTCTATCCTTGGTAATTCTTTTTATGATTTCCTCATTAAATTGGTTTTCAACTTGAAACAATGTATTGAGTGCAATATTACATTAAGTTGGGAGAAGAGTCCTTTCATGGTTGATCATGGAATTGTTTTACATCACATTATGTCAAAAAAGGGTATGGAGGTTGACAAGGCTAAAATTAAACTTATTTCTAACTTACCCCCTCCCACATTTGTCAAAGGGGTACATAGTTTTTTAGGCCATATCGATTTTTATAGGAGATTCATTAAGGATTTCTACAAAATCAGCCAACCATTGTGTAGGCTATTAGGTAAATATGTGCCTTTTGAGTTTAATGAAAAGTGCATGGAAGCCTTCCATACCCTTAAGGAAAAGTTAACCACTACTCCTACAATTGTTACCCCTGATTGGTTTTACCTTTCAAATTGATGTGTGAGGCTTCTAATTATGCATTAGGAGCTATTTTGGGCCAAAGGGTTGATAAATCTTTGAGAGTCAATATTATGCTAGCTTAACCCTTACTGGCGCTCAACTGAATCACACAACCTCAAAAAAATAAATGCTTGTTGTTGTTTTTGCATTAGAAAATTTTAAGGCATATTTAGTTGGATTTAAGGTACTGATCATTCTACTCTAAAGTATCTTTGGACTAAACAACATATGAAAACTCGTTTGATTCGGTGGGTGTTACTTTTGCAAGAGTTTGACTGTGAAATTTGTGATAAGAAGGGTAGTGAAAACGTAGTTGCTGATCATTTATGTAGGTTGCCCTTCTCATGTAATGATGAATTTGCTTTTAGTAACACTCCTAAGGATTTATAAGCATTTCTCAATGAAAAATTGTCTACAATATTACAAACCCCATAGTTTGTTGATATTACTAATTATCTTGCATGTGGTATTGTAAGGAGTGATATATCATTTCAAGAAAAGAAATGGTTATTCATATTTGCAAATTTTATTTTTGGGATGATTTATATTTGTTTAGGATTTTCAAGAATGAAATCATTCGTAGATGTGTATCAGAGGAGGAGCAGGTAAGTGTTCTACAATTCTGTCATGATCTTAATTATGGTGGCCACTTTAGAGGTAGGAAAATGGCTGAAGAATTCCTCCAAAATGGTTTATATTAGCCTACCCTTTTCAAAGATACACATGCTTATTACAAGCAATGTGATCGATGTCAAAGGGTAGGTAATATTGGTAAGAGAAATGAGATGCCCCTAACTATTTTTGTTATTGTTGAAATATTTTATGTGTGGGGCATCGATTTCATAGGACCGTTTCCTTTCTCTTATGGATTTCAATATGTATTAGTTGGTGTTGACTATGATTCGAAATAGGTGGAAGTAATTCCAAATTGTACCAACGATACTAATGTTGTGGTGAATTTTATGAAAGATTTATTTCTTAGTGGTATGGTACACCACGAGTGATCATTAGTGATGGGGGGAGTCACTTTTGTAACAGGTTTTTGAGAAGCTAATGCAAAAACATGGAGTTAAACATAAAGTGGCTACTCCCTATCACCCTTAAACATCGAGACAAGTTGAGACCTTAAACAAATAATTGAAGGGAATCCTTGAGAAAACTGTTAACTCTTTAAGGAAAGATTGGGCACATTGCCTAAATGAGGCTCTATAGGTATATAGAATAGCTTTCAAAAACCTTATTGGCATGAGTCCATTTAGGTTGGTATTTAGCAAAGCATGCCATTTACCAGTTGAATTGGAACATAAGGCTTATTGGGCAATCAAGGCCCTTAATTTGGACATGGACAAAGCCAAGGGGAAAAGGATGTTGCAACTTTCAGAGTTGGATGAGCTTCGGAATGAGGCGTATGAAAGCTTGAGGATCTATAAGGAGAAAACTAAAGCTATCCATGATAGAAGGGTTGTTCGAAAGCATTTTGAACTAGGTATGAAATTTTTACTCTTTAACTCCCGTGTTAAATTATTTCCTGAAAAATTAAAGTCACGTTGGAGTGGTCCTTTTGAAATAGTTCATGTCTATCCTTCGGGAGCAGTCGAATTGCTTAACCCTAGATCAAATGAAAATTTTAAAGTTAATGGCCATAGGATTGGGCAATATTTTGATTGTTTGGAAGAGTTTAAGAAAATTGAAAGCATTTTGCTTCAAGATCCTTGAGTTCTTCTACAAAGTCCAACTAAGATGACGTTAAAAAAGCGTTGGGTGGGAGGAAACCCACCGTTTAAATTATTTTCTTACTTATTTTCTTTTGTTTTTATGTCTTTAATCCATTTTCTATGAGATAATGCACATGGTATGTGTGTTTTGTTGTGAATTTTACAGGTTTTTGCAAGTGTATGGTGCTAAATTTTGAGCAAAAATGTTAGGTAAGTAAAATTTGTCGGGCGCGACCCATGCCCTTTTGTTTCCTGGGAGTTCAGTAATAGGCATAGGGGTTTTTAGGTTCTGTACGGAGGTGTGGGGATGTGAGAATGGCCAGTATGACCCTATGTTTCAAAAATTCAAAATTTATTCTGGTTGTATGGGTCTAATGTCTTTGTACGGGGGTGTACAATTTGCTTACACCCCTCGTATGTCCCACTATTTTGAAACATTTTATGGCATAGGTATTTTAGGGTGTCGAACGGGGTCGTGCCTGACCCATTAGGCCATGCAGCTCATGTTTTAAACGTAGTGTCAAGGTAATTTTAAAAGCATCCCTTGTTCACTAAAACACATACATACACTCAAACCTTCACTGAAAACTCTCAAACCCTAATTTCACACACAATTAACTTCGTCTTCACTTTTTGTGACTTTATTTGTGGATAAGTAACACCAAGCACACACAAATCTTTCAAGTTTATCAATCTACTGCTAATCAACAGTAAGTTTACTCTCTTATGCTATCTTTGAAATTCCTTTTTATTAGTGAATGAATTGATTTAGGGGAGAGATATTCTTTGATTTTGTTAGTTATTTGGCATGTATATCCTCCTTCTGAATCAATTAATATTAGAACTTAGGGTATTTATTTGAAATTGAACTTCAAATGGTATATGAACCCTAGTTCTAGATTTTGCATATTCAAGGCTTAATTTTTCTCTTGTAAGTACTAATTAGGGCTTGCAATTGATTGAATGTTGTTTGATTATGCTTGAGAGGTGTTGGGTATTTAAATTTCTTGCCCAATTTGTGTTCAAACCTATTGCATATCAAGTGTTCGACGAAATGCCCCAATGAACTTTTTTTGCACTTTTTAAGTGTTTTATTCATTACATTTATGCTTATTCGATATCTTTAGTATTGTTTTATGAGAATTGGGCATCAACACTTGGTATGTGATTTGTTTTATATGATTTACCATATGGTTTGAACTTTGAATTGTGAACTAACCCTTTTGACTATATTGGGCATGGCTTTTGTTGTGTTTGTTGATTCAATTTTACAAATGGCTATGGATAACAAGGGCAAGGGTAAGGTTACCGACAAGGGGAAAGGGCTAGAATAACTAGAATAGCCAATTTGTTAGCCATTCTTCCCCTTGCACCTGTTAATAGGGCATTTAGAGCTAGAAACCCCTATTTGTTATTCCATGACCATACCGCACAACAGTGAATTTAGGCCTTAGGAAATAAGCCGTTTTCCCCACATTGGATGGTAGATTGGGAAATTTTGTATGGTGGCCCATTACATGATCATCTAAGGCAGTTTACTGAACAACCGGGCTAGAGAAATTTGTTCTGGATCACCGAGTAGGCATATCGGGAGCTCACATTGGAATTCTTGTGTACTTTTAAGTATAAAGGGAGGAGATATGACCAAAACAAATGGGTTGACTTTTGATTGAATGAAAACAACTTCTATATGATTGTTGATGATTTTGGAAGATGGTTTGGGCTCTATTCTAAAGAGGAGATCAATTCTCCTGCCTATCGACAAGCTACCACTGACTAGCCTTCTACTGTGTGAATGAATTCATTATGGAATAAATATACTAGTAAAATGGGCCGATTTATTCTGATATGGAAAAAGGCAATGAGCTATAATGATTTTTGCATGAGGGTTATGCATCATCTTCTCTCTCATACCATTACTGCTCGACATGACATCATTGGGCATGTTCAAAACACATATTGGTTTATCATGGGCAATATGAGAAAATGAGTGCACTTGAATGTCACCTTTTTGCTATTCAAGTTCTTCAGCGAGCAAGCTAAGAAGAACGATGGGCATCTTATTGGCAAAGTGTATGTCACTCATCTAGCCTGATAATAGGGGGAATTGGAGAGGATTTAGAACATAACTACAAATGGGTCACCAATATTCATAGATATCAAGAGGGTCAATCTTTTGGATCCTGATTATGGTAATGTCGAGCCTCCACCACCTTCTTCGACATTTGTTTATGACACGACATATCAGAGTATCCGTCACCAGCCTATGCCATCTCTATTTTTTGCTGGCCCTTCCTCTTCACATGCAACTGGTCCTTCATCTTCTATGTTGCCACAGCCAAACCCTTACTCATATGTCAGTGAGCATGCATTTGACTATATCAATTAGCATTGTTTGCCCGGTGGGTATTACAAGGACCAAGGGGAGGATGAAAGGAAATCTACTCCATTAGAGTGGCAAGTTTGTCACATTAAGAGCTAGAACTACCATTGTCAACAAGAGCATGAGAAAATGTTCCACCTTCTGAGGCAGAACAAAGATTATATGGAGTGGATGATGAACTCACAGATGGAGGAATGGAATAGATGAGGATTTGAGCCATCTAAACCTCCGCCTAGGCCCACGCATCGGTATAAGATCTATTCAGATTCTGAGTCCGAAGAGAAGGATATGGTTGTGGACGAGGCAAATTCCAATGATGATGGTGATGAGGTGGAGGAGATTTCCTCTGATGAGGACTAATGCAATGTTTATCTCATGAACTATGGCTTTTCTTTTCTTTATTTTCAGTTTTTCTTTATTTTGGTTATTTGTACTTTGGGATTTCTTTTGGTTTGTTTTATTTTTCTTTTTCTTATTCTAGATTATTGTATAACCATAACAATATTTTGTGAGCTTTCTGTGATGTGTGGTATATAGTGATAGTTGTTAGGCTCATAATTGGAGCCATTATGCCATAATCAACTTTTTCAAGACAGGTTATTCTTATATGTCATTATCTTAGTTTTCCTAGTTATTGATTAGATTTAAGTTTTGGAATTTGAAAGTAAAGAGTTTTTTTGATATTATAGAATTTGAAATTTAAAATTTTTGTTAAATTTTTTAGCATATTAGATTCAATTGTTGCATGGTTAAGATTTTGGCAAAACATCTTTAGTAATCTTAGGAATTTAATAACATATTTTTGAAATAACATGCATGGATTGTGAATTAATAAAAAGTTTGCGCTAAAAATAAACAATGAGCTTTGAAAACAATTTCATATTCCATTGGTTCCTGTTTTGCGCAAAGCATAATAAAATTAAAGGAACTATGAATAGTATTAGTAGTCAGTTGATGTTTGTGATTAGCTGAGTAACTGGGAATCAGCACCACAAAGTGGTTACCTTCGCGTCAAAAGGCTAATCACGTAATCTGTTAAGTCGGGCTCCTTGAAGTGAATAAAGTAAAAGTATATAAACAAAAAGTTCATGTATTTAAAGTTTAAATTTTGCATGACATGTATATTGTTTTCAAAAAGGCTAAGTTGATTCCTAAGTATGAAAATGTTTATTTGCCTTATTTTAACTTTGTTTCATTGAAGAAGTTTGATAAGTTCTTTAGCTTGAATTTTGATGCTTGATAATACTGTAATATCATTGAAATTGTTGAAATTAGTTTCTAAGTTTAGAATTTAGTTGAATAATTAAGGGAACTTTGACCCTGATTTGTTTGAATAGTTGAATGAAAAATTGGTTTTATATGCTTGATTTAGAAAGTTAGGTTATCAACGCATTATCATTGTTTTGTTTTGCCTGAGGACAAACAATGGTTTAAGTGTGAGGGAATTGTTCTGTGTGTAATTTAATATGATTTTTCCCAATATTTAAGTAGTTTTTTATCCAAAAATTACATTTAATTGATTTGTTTAGTGTTGTTTAGTGAAAATAAAGAATTAATGCAGAAACGGTATTTTTGGATCGAAAGATGAGTTCCTAAGCAAAAGAAAATCAAACAAGATATTTTTGGAGAGCTCTAAGGAAATCACCTCTACATGGGGTCATGCTGAATAGAGAAATTGCCATGCAAACGATTTTAGTTCATGTTGTGTTAGGACTGAAAAATGCTTGAAAATGATGACCGCACGGGACCGCGTGAGATGCTGTTTTGGCCGTACAAAATGATTTAGGTCTTACGATTTACTGGATTGAATTGCATCACCTGCATGGGCATAAGAGTTTTGCATGGGCACATGCAAGTTCAATTAGGCCTCATCGATGCAAATTTCTGACAATATAAAAGCTAGATTTTCATATGGTTTAGGTTATTTCATTCTGTACTTTTCAACAAATCTAGAGATAAATACAGTGAACATAAAGTTTATACTCAATTTCTTCATAAACTTCATCATAGTTTCATAGATTACTTAGATTTTCATTAAGATTTAGCTTGTAATCAAGATTTGAGCTAAAATTCGTCAAGAGTATTGAGAATTTTTGTAAATTCTCTTAAGGTTTATTTTCTTAACTCTTCTACTTGAATTTTCTTTCTTAACTCTTCTACTTGAATTTTCTTTGGGTAATATGTTTGGTAGAGAGGAAAAAAGTATTGCATGGTGTAGTGGGATATCTTCTTCTCCAACTACAAGAGGACCAACTGACCAATACCAACACAACAGCAATGCCTTACAAGAAATGCACATTTTAACTTTTATTATATGGTTGACTGATATATACAGAGTACTATACGAATCATGAGCAAATACCAATTTTTGTGTCATTTTTCCTTGGAGGTAAAGGAATAGAATTAATTAGAGAAATTGGTTGTTTGGAAAAACAGAATGAAGATACAAATTTTAATGTTATTTTGTTTACTAAATTATTATAGCCACATGGTTTGATTGGATGAGTGCTACTGTTACCTACTTAGAGGTCCATTTTCTATTCATAACGTCAGTAGTGCTCTGGTAAATTAAATACACCCGGTCCTTTTATTTTGTAATATATATATTTTAATGTCTAAAATATTTTAGAAAATAAAACATCACACTCGAGGAAAGACAGTTAAATATAAATGCTCTCCTATTTTAAAAAAAAAATTATTTTTTTAATTTTAATACCCTCATTATAATATAAGAAAATTATCAGAAATATAAATATCATTGAAGTTTGTTAAGATATGTCAAGGTAAATTATCAAATTAATAGGAAGTATGATTCATAGGATCCACCAACCAAATAAGGAGGAAAGGACCACTTCACATTCATCGGTAAATGGATTAAATGTTGCAATTATTTTTCACCAACCGTACCAAAACACTGAAACTGCAAACCTAAAATTAAAGGACTCTTTTGATCTCATCCCCATGAAGAAGAAAGGGTGAGGGAGGGACCATTTCTCTTTCGTTGTGACTTTTCACTTTGTATTGGGATATGGATCACAAATGAGGTCCAAATCAAATGTATGTAACCCATTGGGCTGAACTTATTGGGCTTTCAAATGCAATGGAAGACCCATTTGAGCATTTTCTCGAACAGGTAGCGAGCAATGGAAAACCAGAAACTGCTAAACCTCCAAACAAAATCGAAACGCAATCATGCGAAACAAAGGTCGAGCTCCTAAAAATACTACCGAAGCGTCGAGTTCTACCTTCGTTCCTCAAGAGCAAGAGTAATTACTTGTTGTTTATTCTAGCCTCTATTTTGTCTTGAAAAGAATGTAAATTTTTATGAAAAAATATTGACTTTGTGTGGTCTTTGATCGTTTAGTTGCTATGAAGGGGAGCGTCTGGCTCGTTTTCTTAAACTAATTCATGGGTAACATCGCGACTGATTTTTCTTTTTATCTTCATTTGATTTCAATTCTAGTGTTTTGATATTGGTTTCACTTGGTAACAGAGCAATAGAGTCTACAATGCTTCTCAGCAGGAACTCGTTGCCGGAGAAATTTTGGTTCAAGGTTACTTGTTTCACTCTTCTCATTCCCTACTTTTTGTTTTTATGATTTCAATTTTTGTCTGACAATTATATATATAGCAACAATTTGCAATTGGAGTCAATGAAGTGACTCGTGCTCTTGAACGGATGATGTTGCCTTTGGCCTCTCAAAAGCCACCTCATATTCAAGCCGCCCATAATCGGAAACCGCCACCAGCTCAACTTCAGGTAAGTTATCAATGGCGTTTGAATTGTTAATATTCGGTTGAATTAGAACATTCAGATGTAAAATAAGGAACCTCTTAATTGATCATCTAGGCCATACTAATTGCTTCTGATTGCAACCCAAAATGGCTAACAAAGCATCTGCCAAACTTGGCTTCGTTGAAGAAGGTGCCAATGATCTTTGTTCAAGATAAGAAAGGAGGGTCTTTGAGACTTGGGGAACTTGTTAAATTAAAAACAGCAATTGCCATTGGAATAAAAGTAAGTTCTTTATGACCTTCACAAACTATATTATTCTCTTTTTTTTTTTTACCAGTTACATTTTTTTCAATGTTAATTTATACTTCATTTGATGTAGGATAAAGGAAATCCCATAAATCAAATTGTTGAGAAAATTCTTCGCCGTGACGATGAATTAAACCTTGGAACAGAGTGCCTGAATTTAGCTGAGATGCCTTGTTGTCCTGTCAATGATCTATGATTTTCTTAGCCATGGTCTTGTACTCATAGCAGAAGTGACGTATGAGCTCGTTAGTATTGTATTGATAGTTCAAATATAGTTCCAAGGTGGTTAAGCGACTATTCTCTGGTTTTCCCGCATACTACAATTATAGCTAAAGATGCTGCCTACATATGAACAAACATTACTTGTTTTCTGAGAATGCCCAGGTTATGTTTCTTGTTATAGAAATGATAACATTGTTCAAAAGCTTTATTTATGTAAGAAAACTAAATGGTTGTAGGTGCAGCCCACCTTATCAAATCAACAGGACTGTCAAAATGTGTCATAATGTACTAGAATACTGTTGTTGAAGGGGAAGAGATAGGCATCTGATGTGTTTTTCCAATTTCTTCTCATTGTAGATGGTCAAAAAAAAAATTAACCCCATGTTAATGTTACAATTATTGGATCTTTCCTGTTTTCAATGGTTTGGTTCCTCTATGGTACAGTTAAATACATTACTGTTTTGTTTTTCTCCTTCAAACGGGCAGAAGCTTCATATTCTCCACAAATTATTACTATTTACCATTCAATAAACTTATTACTATTTACCATTCAAGAGAATACGACTTGCTGGATTGCTCCCATCACTTGCATAGTTTTGTAGGATATTTCCTTAATGTAAGCCTCATGCACTTGCAGTTGATGAAGGGGACTCAGCAGCACCAACTGGATCAACATTCGTGTTGCCACCTCTACCATTTGTGACAAGTTTGTCCGACTTCTTATTTTTGTGTTGTTCCTGATCCTTCTTTACTACCACAGGTTTAAACTGCCAAAGAGGATCGCCAGTAGTAAAGCATCATTGAGAAAGAAGTAGCTTTTTTTTTTCTAGTAGCAAAATGGATTATTATTGATCTCATAATTTTCAGATGTAGCCTGGTACCAACCTGGTATATGGAGTATATAACGTTTCTTCTTATCTGAGCCATCATCTCCAAGAAGAGATTGTACCCTTCTAGCTTATACTCTATAAGTGGATCGCGCTGTGCATATCCCCGCAACCCCACAGCTTGTTGAACAAACTTTATTGCTTGCAAGTGTTCCTTCCACAAGCGATCTATATTATTCAAGATTAAGAATCTCTCAGCTTCTGTCATCAAGCCAGGTGCTTCTTTTTCCACAATGTCCTTCATGGGGAAGGGAAATCAAAAAGCTTTTAGAAGGGAAAGATGAGAATACAGAGTACAGATAATAAGATTGTCTGCACTTTTCTTTTTCTTTTCCTACCGTAATTGAGAAGTTTTTTGCCAACAGGTTGGTGGGAAAACCCACTCAAAACAAAACATGCAAGATCCAATTTCATGTTACAGTATTTCATTGTGAAGTATTACTGAAATGTAGAGACATTCCATGGATGGATAAATGTGTTAGCATAATTATGATCATAGTGTATCAGAATTTTCCTCCCATTTAAAAAAAAACAGCATCAAGATGACCTTTGTGCTAATATAATAAAATGTTTTAGGGATCCATAATAAATAAGAAAATCCTTCTCCAGACATTCGACAAGTATACTAACCCTTTTCTGCAAATATGCCTCGCGTCCTCGAAGACGAAGGTAATCTCTTAAGTCCTCATAACTTGAGCACTTGCTGCTCAGCAAATCAGGGGTCAAATCATTTAACAGGTAGCAGTACCTACAATTACAGTAGTACATGTCAGTAGATTATTCCAAGAGACATTAAACAAGAAAGTCATCCCATATAAAGGTCACCAAACTATAGAAGCACCAGTTTCTGATTTCATCTAAAATATGAACAATATAATTTGGCCATACTAAAGTGGCATACAGAATATCTTCTGAATTGCCCAAAATATTCAGTAAAAGAAACAAATTTGCAAACTCTAACTTCTATGAAACGGAAGACATAGGCTATGATTTTTTTGATCCATCAAACATAGATTCATGTTTTAATTTTTAAATAGAATTAAGCACAGGGAATTATGAAATACTTACTGTTGAACTTTTGCAATGAGCTTCTCCAGATCCCAATTTTCCATTGGAGCATCAGAGCCAATATTTGCCTGCTCATAATAATATTACAGTAAGAAATATGTGTAGATTACAGGGCAGGGCACTGCATAGACGAAAAGTTCACATAACAAAGTCCACAAACAGGTCACCTCTACGATATCATCCATTGTCAATTCTGCATATTCAATAATAAGAGATTGGAGATTGTCAGATTGAAGAGCCCGTCTTCTCTCTGTATATACGCGATCTCTTTGGCTATTCAAGACTTCGTCATACTCAAATAACTGCTTCCGAATATCGAAAAAATAATTCTCCACTTTTCTCTGAGCTTCATCTAATGCTTTTGTCAGCATCTGGGATTCAATTGGTAGGTCTTCAACTCTAAAAGCTCTCATCAAGCCCTGTAAGTAACAATATCGAGAATGTTATATCCTGTAGCATTATCCCCTAAAACAGGCCAAACAAAGAAGTCGTGACAAACACATCAGCAGTAGCACTAGCAACTACAAAACTGCATCCCACAGCTAACCTGGATTCGGTCACCACCAAAAATCCTGAAAAGGTTATCTTCAAGACTCAAGAAGAAGCGGGAACTTCCAGGGTCCCCTTGGCGACCACTTCGACCACGAAGCTGAGCAGAAATGGCGAACTGCTTTAGTACATTGTAAATACAAAATTTCCACTACTCCATCACAGAAGAAAAACAAAGAAAAAAGAAGGGGGGAATAAGGGGAAATATATAAATAAGGGAGAGCAGTTTTTCTTTTCAAATGAAAATGTGAAAGGACATGACTTAGACGGATGGTCCCATCACTTGACTGATTTCACAAAAAAATTGACTGATTCAACCTGATTGTCAATCCGACGAGATTCATGCCTTTCTGTCCCCACTACATGTAAACCACCAGCTGACACAACCTGCAGAAATGTAGGCATAAATTAAGTTGCAAAAGTTAATATGTAAAATCTTTAACCATGGACAAAGCGAACCTGATTCCTTTCTTCCTCGGTATAGACCTTATATTCTCTAACAATTTCTAGAAAGGCACTGCGCAATTTGGCTATAACTTCATCTTGAACAGGCCCCTATAAAGCAAAATTTATGATGCCACTGAGCTGTATTTCAACTAAAAACATGGAAGGAAAATAACTAATACAATCATAAACAGATGTCTTGCCTCAGGAGTCAAATTTATTATTGTTATTATTTGCCAATTTGATTTCCAAACACAAAATTATCCTCCATGTGTTATACCTTTTCACAGGAGTAAGATAAACGCTCCTCTGCTTCAAGCTCAGTCAATGATCTCTGCCCCCAGGTTTTTACTGCCAACTGTACAGCTTCGTCAGCCAACTTAGTAGTCTCACTAGTTAGTTTGCATGGAAACAAATTTTCATTGACCTGAATTGTGATGAAACAATGTATGTTAGACTGATGAAGTACATGCCTGCAACCTCTATCAGAAGTCGATGCACAATCCGGAAAACAAAGGAAAAAATAAAAACTGCCAATTTCATTATCAACATGAAAACCAACCTTCCACGTCTTCATCGGAGGAGGTTTCTTCACTGACACAAACACTCCTTCCCCTGGCTTAACAACTCTGCAACATTTAGATACTTATAATAAACAACAATAAATATACACCTTTTTAAATAAACCTCTTTTAGATTGTGATAACCTGAGTTACATGCAACAATGAAAAAGTAATAATTCCATATTTGAATAAGCTGCCTTTATTGTTCATGTATTAGATCAGATGCCCAAACTCCATTCAATGATGCGAAGAGCCATGCGTTGCTGAAACTATGACATATGTAGAGATAAGGTCTTCCTCCCTCCTAAGGCATTCAATTTTGACACTTGACCAATAGTTTGCAAACCAAGTTTTTTTTTTTTGGCCTGAAAGTTTCTAAACCAAGTTTCGTACTTAAAACTTCTTGGCATCACATCAGTCAGCTTTATACGCTAAGAGATACAGTATTTATGAATGCTGTGAGATCATGTACGCTGAATCATTCCTATCAAACAAATTATAAATATGAATATAACCTCAAAATGGAAACTTTTATAATGTAATTGCTGGGCTCACCATTTCAAATACTTGAACTTTTTTAGTTGGAAAATATGCAGAATAGACCAATCATTATGAAGGTTACAGATACCTTGGCATGAGAATCTCTCGTAGCTTTAACCTTGCCATAAATTCTG
>CAOJBK015003383.1:0-12187 GCA_948294925.1 Codiaeum variegatum
CCGAGCAAGAATGATTTGGGTAAAGAAGAAGAGGGATTAAGTATGGTGTTGAAGCTAGTGTGAGCTGTGGATTGATAGGGTGATGTGTAGACGGATTGTACAAGAGAGAGTAGCATTTCTTTTGTTCCTTTTTGCTGATAACAGAGAAAAGGAAAAAAAAAAACAAAAAAAACAAATCTCAATAGAAGAGAAAAGAGAGAGAGTAGCTGAGATGACCAGATGATGACGGTGTCTTGTGCACTGTGTGCAGGGTAAGGTGTTCATCCGGATAAAAACGTCGGCGTTTCTGTTGACTTGTTTGGTCTCATTTGCCAATGGTTTTACGAGATTTTGTAATTTCTTTTTCAATTATCCACTCCCTTCTCCAGATATTTTTCTTTTTAAAAAAGACACCTAACTTTTATTTTTCATATTATTCCTATTTCTATTTATTTTATTTTAGAAATTAATTTAATTTTTTTCAATAAACTTTATTAAAAAAATATATATTCACAACGAAATATAATAAATTTACCATCACTTAATAATAGTACATAGTGACTAATAGAAGAGGCTGTCATTTGTTGCTAGCATGAATATAAATTTATAGCTAAATATATTTTTTTATTATATGTTTTTATCCAAATTACTCTATTTTGAAGGGAATTCTTACAAATTTAATTTTTAATCGAGGAAGGCTTTTTCTTTAAATTTTTTTGAAGAGTCACTCTCTCCTTACTTTTGAGTAGATACATATTTTAAGTTAAATTAATTAATTTTTTATAATACAATAAAAATTGAAACAGAAAACATTATTAAACTTGCTCTTATTAATTTAAAAAAATACAGAACATATTTTCTAGGGAACGAATCCAATTAGTATTCAACAACTTTAAATTTTTTCCCAATTTATGCACATGTTAAAATTTTAATAAAAACAATTAATTACTTTATGCAATATTACTAAAAATATTTTGTATTGTTTTTGGTATTTTATGCTAAGATGATTAAATAAAACTAAACAATCAAAAAAACCTGTCAAACGTGAAAAAGACCTCTATTCTGCTTTGTTGAGTTCCTCACTATCTTAAGGGCAAATTTAACAGAATCGATGGTCATGAACTCGACGCAACAAAAGCATCTAACTTGGTAATAAATTTTTCCTCAATTATAAAATATTCGCTTAGAAATGTGGTCAAATTTCAGCAACCATGGCAACACAAACAGAACCAGTAATTACAGCAACTACTTTCTTTTCCATGTATTTTCTATATTTACATGACTGGTCGAATAATTACCTAAGAATTATGAAATATTTATTTCTACAACACTAGAAACGTACCAGTTCACACATCAGAGATTGATGCGTCAATGTTAGGCTCCACAATTACTAGATCCATGTAACAAAATAACAAACTTAGGAAGCTTATTTATATCTTAACAAACCGAACATCACTCTGACCAAATGCAGTTCCACATCCAGGACATTTTCGATGTCGAATCTCTAAATTCCTCTGGATACAGGGATTGCAGAACAAATGATAGCACTTCACAATTACAACCTGCCAAATTCAAAACAAGTCAATATTTTCTATTACCAAAGAAATGAAAGAAGACCAGATCATCTAATATCATGTAACTGGGGCACTCACTTCCTTCGGTCTGTCAGAACACACACTACACTTAAGCATACTTTTGCAGTCTTTTATTTCATCTTGGAGTCGTTGTATTGCAGCCTCATCACTTTCAGAAGTCAACTCGGCGATCTTATCATTCAACTCCACGAGCTCCTCCTCAAGTTTCTTCCTCTCACTTCTGCTTTAGCAAAAGACACATAATCAGAATCAATTTGCTTTCCAGAATGCTTCTTCTTATGTAAATGAAAAGAATTAAATGGGATAATGATCCAAGGAGATGAGAGTGCAGATATGACGCAAGTTATTGAAGGATATGCTTTTTGTTTTGGCAACTGCTTTATAAACCCTCCAAGGATAAATTAATCATCCTGAAAATGTACTTACTATTAAAGTCACTCCAAAGAACACCTACATTATTGAATACTGTGCAGTGAAATTATCGAAGCAGATAATGACCAACTCCACAGAGATATACCACAGACAGCAAAAAAAAAAAGCATAAAGATAATAAGATGAAACATGGCTACAAAAATAATAAGGCTATATATATGATATGTAAAGAAACAATAGAAGGAATAAGAAAACCTTAACCGCTTAAGTCTAGTAGGAGACATTCAACCCTATGTTTTAATATCCACGCTACAACAACAGAAAAGAACCTCATATGCAGAACCTAAAACCAAAGTTTTGTGTATAATCAAATCATCACAAAGAAAAAAAAATCCACCTTTCATTGAATAATTCATCTCTACAGAGATATACCACAGACAGCAAAAAAACACTACATAAAGATGACAAGATGAAACACGGACACAAAAATAGTAAGGCTAGATAGAAAGAAACAAATAGAAGGATTCAAAAACCTTAACTGCTTAATATTCATGCTACAACAATAGAAGTGAACCTCAGAAGCAAAACCTAAAACTAAAAATTTTGTATCTAATCTAATCATTGAAAAGGAAGAACTTCCACCTTTCATTGGATAATTCAGTTTGAATTTCATCCATCTTCTTCTGGATTTGTTCATATTCCTTCTCTGAAGAAGTAACAGCATATTTAACCCACTTCAACTCCTTCTCAGTGTCCATCAATTCCCACCGTGCAGTTTCAAGGTTGACAGAAAGATGTCTGTCTTCTTCAGTATATCTAATTGCCTCTGTCAGACAAACTTTCATCTGCAAGATTCAACCACCAGTTATTATATAGAATAATAAATAGTGGATTTTTTCACTGTTTAAAAATAAATACCTGCTCCTCACTCTGCGCAATCCTCATTTTTATGTGTTCAACAGATGCATTAACTTGTTGAAGTTGCTTAGCTAGGGTTTGCTTATCAGAAAGCAGGGAGCTCTGAGCTTGCTTCGTCTTAACACTCTCAGAAACAAGCTGCATTTCAAAACCTCACTGGTAAGGTACAGCTAGGGAAAGCTTCTTACTGACTAACTAATAATATATGAATCACACCCATAAAAAAAAAAAAAAAACCATATAAATAAGACAGACCTTGATATTGTAGTCATCCCTCTCTGTCACTTGCTGCAACAGATGTTGATTTTGTGTTTGCATATCTTCATATGCTTGACCAATGGTCTGGATGAGCATCATAGTTAAGCAACAGAAAGGAATGGATAAGCATGGAAAATTAGAAGGAATAATGATTAAGGGAAGTAGTAATCCATTAAAAAAAAATCTCCAACCAAACCAAAAGTAGTAAGTCTCTGCAAAACAACTTGCCTCAATTTCAGAGATATATGCCTCAGCCTCCCTATCTTTACTTTTAATAGCTTCTGTGAGCTCCGACACATCTCTGCACATAAAGTGACAGGAGAACATAGTCATCAAAGTGTCATTTCCTCGAAAATTACAAGGTAAAACATGCAATGCAAAATCTTCAATCATACAAGACTGAATGATCATATGTTATGTTATAATTTCAAACAAGCTTCCATGCAACCATAACAACGAAAATCACCCAAACTTTCAGAAGAAAGACTGGTTGAGGGAGGAAGAGGGGGATCAGTAATAGGAAGTCCACCTTCCACATAATGTACAAGGCACTTATCACAGTATGGCAACATTATGGTTGGAACCTCAGCTAAAACAGTATATAACACCCATGTCCAAATGATGGTATCCCAAGAACTGGAGCAGTAAGTCCTAACTCAATAGAACACAAGATCATAAGCACAAACTAATACAAAGACTTATTTTGCACACTGTAAGTGGATAATCAATTCATAGCACTCTAATAAGAGCACAACCTACTGAATTTCCAAATATAATTTCTCCTGTTCTCTCCCCAGGAAAAAGAAATAGAAATCTAAATCATTGTTTTCTTAATATCACCTTATGATCAATGCTATATTTTCTTCCTCATAGACTTGAGAAACTAATTTTTTTATTCCTCTTATAAACGATTCCCCTATAATCAGAGACTGTTAACCAACTTATGCCTCCAAGATAAATGAAGCCCCGACTGTACCTTTGAATTCCAGGACTTCACCCCAATTAGAAGACCATGTGGAATAGAATTCAACACCTGCTTCTATTTTTTCAGAATTCTACGCTAACAATTGTCATTGTTAACAAGCTTATATCACCTTACATATAGCTACTTCTAAGACTCCAGATAAGAAGAGACAAAATGGAAGAGAATTAGATTGTACCAATTAGCAATAAGAGCAACAGGGCAAATTTCAAGGTGAAGAATAAAGAATGAACATGCGCATCAAACAGACTAGAAATAGGTTAGACAACAGTGAATTCAACAAATATACTATAAATTATCCAAAACAAGAAAGTTTTTGTTAAAAGGATCACACATGCATGTTCAAATATGCTGCTACTTAGATTACAACACATGTCTAATAGAAATACAATGTAACTCGTTAATTCACTTATTGTTTGGACTGGATAAATAAGAAGAAAAACACAGGCATCTTCTTTTTTCACAAATCCTCACCACCCACCCTTCTTTTTTCTTTTTTTTTTTTACATTTTGTAATCTTGCATACTACACGAGGGTAGGTGTTTATCTTCTGGTATCACACATTTGTTTAGTAATCAGCATCTTCTTAACATATAAAGCATCTAAACTTATTTAAGTTACATCAGCAATTACCATATGAATTCTCAAGAAAAGGAAAAGGCAATGAGCATGTATAACAGATAAATGTGAATGAAAAATATTTATTCAAATTAAAAAACAAAGAGAATTTGCAGCATAAACCTTCCCAAAAGGATAAAAACAACATATTTTTTTATTGTAAATTTGACAGCTCCTGGATTAAAATATTGCTAACAAATGACCACAACTTTCAAATAAGCATACAACTTTTAAATAATCGATAAAAAAAACCAACCGTTGAGAAGTATCAAGTTTGGCCATTAATTCAGTTATCTCAGCTTCAGCTAAAGAGAGCCTTTGTTGACAAGCAGCTTCAGCTTCATTAGCAGCTTTTACTCTAAGCTCCAGGCTATGTTCATCGAGAGCACTTCTGAGGACTTCAGCTTGCAAGTGAGCCTTTCGCTCAGATTCTTTTATTTCCAGAATATCTCTGAATGAAAATTTAATCCATCAATATGAAAAGAGAAAATAAATAAATAAATAAATAAGAGGATCTTCGTGAAGGGCAAAAAAAAATGAGAACTACGAAATAAATAGCTATGGCAAAAAAATTAGCTGATCAGCTCTATGTGACACTAAAGCATGCCTACTTGCCAAAATAAAATTATATCCCAACTTCTCATTCAAGCTCAATCACCAGCACAACACGTCCAACCAGGTTTCGATAGTTCTTGCAAAGATTATGAAGTTAGAAAGGCATAGTTGTAACACATAGCCCACCATGTCTCAGATGGTTTTTCTGGCAAAGCTTCTAAAGTTAGAAAGGCATAGTCATAAAAACGTTTAGACAGTTTATTAATTCGCATGTACCAGCAAAATACAATCAAGCCAGGCCATCAAAGTTGCAAAGATTGTAAAGTTAGAAAGGCGCAGTTAAGACGCAAAACCAGATTTTGATGATTTTCTTGCAAAAATTGTAAAGTTAGAAAACAGACGCTAAAATGTGCTTTTGCCAGTTTATTACTCACATCAATTCACCAGCAAAACACACTCAAGCCATGCCAACTCAAGCACTGGCTGTGTTTGCAAGTACCGATATGATAAAAACAGCAACTTCAATCTACATAGTAGCAAAAGAAGTGATCCAAAATCAATTGGATCCCAGAAAGGGGTTATTATATCAAAACCAAAGTCAATATCACACTTGTTCTACATAGCTGCAACACATAGTCCAGGTTATTCAACAGAAATAGGAATGAAATATTTTAGTTCAATTCACGTGTGACACATTACAATAGGAGGAAATCTAAGAAAGGTTACTTATCAAAAAAAACTAAACCACAGCTTATTCTGGGCCTGGTATATACAGCAAAATTTCTGATATTAGCAAAAATTGGGAACTTGAAAAATCCTAACAAGAAAAAGTAATTTCATAACCTCATGCTCATTCATCAAATAAACTTCTATTATTTCTGAGAAAAATGACTGCATAAGAACTAAGATTTCAGTGTATATTGACATTCACCTAGAAGCTTGTCAAATGCTATGGTTACCTCTCTCATCTAGGTATTCACAAATCAGGTTCGATGATAGATAAGTTGTTTTCAATCTCTTACCAATAAATTTACACTTTGTTTGGTATCAATGAATTCCAGAAAATTTCTGGAATGCATTTACAAATCTAAATTCATGCATTTGATTCAAATGAAAATTCATTTGGAATTCTAATTTATTCAATCTATAGAATTGATCATAACTAAACAAATTCTATTAAAAAAAAAAGTTGGAGCTTGCAAATGAACTCTTCAATGAATTGAACCAAACAATATATTGGTAAGTTTATTTCATGAATTTCATCCAAAATCCAACATTTGGTTGAACTATTAACATTAGTAAATAACAGCTTGTTTGATACACAAGATTGCTTAACTAATCCATAGCATTAGTAAATAACATTGCATTTGGCATGCAAAACTAAGGTTGGACTTAATAATCCAATAGCTTACTAATCTCATTACATAGGTGTTATCTGATATCAACCCCCCAAGTCTTTAGTAATCCCTATCTCATAGGATTACTAATCTTATCAATTATTTCTTAAAATAATTTCATTTTCTCATCTCACCTATTAATCTATTATACCAAACATAGGATTATTAGAGTAGGATACTTAATCCTATAGATTAAGATTTTTATACCGAACAAAGTCTAAAATAAATCATCCTATAGTTTAATTAAACCTATGATTAAAGATTATGATTCTATATACCAAACGGACCGCAACAGTACTACAAACTCTCATAAAGTGGCTGTAGGGTTTTATGATATTCCCCTTTGTTAGATAGACTTTTTTAATTCCCAAAATACCCTTAAAAATCCATGGATTTAATATGCATACAAATCACCAAACAAGAGAGATTGCACAAATCCAGGGAACAAGGAAAACCAAGTGTTCTATTGCATGAATTTTAAATGTTTCAAGTCTGATTGGTACCAGTAAGCTAAATAGGTGAAGTAATCTTACTTTCAGTCAATGCAATAATCTAACCGCAATGTGCCATCATATTACATTGTTTTTCAAGCTTTGTGTGGCATAAAGTTCAATGACTTGTCACATTAGAATGAGTTATCAAATAAATTTTGGTAACAAGAATCAAGAAGATAGTGCAGCAGAAAGCTGCTAATGAGTTAAATTATGCAAGTAAATATACAAATATTATATGGTCAAATTATGGCATAATTTTGGTTCTTGGCTCTTAGATTAGACTACAAGCAGTAAAAGTTTTTGCTCCATAGCACAAAGGTTGCAGGTTTTAAGCCTTTACAGCAATCACTGCAAGCAAAAACAGTAATTATAATCAATGACTGCAAAACTCCTAGTAGGATTGAAGATAATCTCATCTCAGTACATTCCTCCTGCAAGCCACAACATTGTTCTCAGAATTCTCTCTCTCTCTCTCTCTCTCACATACACATTATAATGTAATTCCCATGATTAATTAGCCAAAGTAAAATGAGCATCAAGTGACTAAAATTATTTATGCGGCTGTACTTTAGAAAGAAACAGAAGCATTCTATCTTCCTCAATGAGTTTTACTATATGATAATTAAATGGAACACTAAAATAGTTGCGACTCCAGTTTAACTACACAGTAACTCGAGGCCATAGCTTTTAAAGTGAATTAACACATAAGAGATTGCACAGGCTTCCCTGAAAAGTATCAAGATATGGCATTCTTAGAAGTAATTTACCTGTTATCACAACCTTCTTGTCCATACATGTCCAAGATTATTTGTAATTCCAGTTTTTCCTTCTGCAACTTCTCAATCTGCAACATGCTCTACTTCAGGACTTATATTTATTCATTCATTGTCAACAGATCTCAAAACTATTCTAGCTGAACATATCAATGAACTCTCATTCTTCAATTTAATTCAGCTAAATTGAGATTTCTAACTGATTTCTATGATAAATTTGAAAACTACACGATTGTATCACATATAAGATATATGATGATACAAAAAGAAGACAATTTAGACCTTATTCAACTCAGTAGCATTCATTTAATATACTAAGAATTCAGAGGATTATGGTCAACTGAAATCTTGAACTTGAACACACAGAACTAATAGGGAGTAGGGATTAATATATAGAAATGCCAAGAAAAAAAGCTGAAAAACAATATGTATCAGCGAAAAATGTAGTATGTCAAATGGTTATGGAAGAAACCACCCATAATTCATGAGAAACGAGTAAGTTGGGATCAAGTTTAGAATCGGAGAACTTACCGAAGCCTTCAGAGATTTGATTTCTAATGTCTCTTCAGCACATTTATGTGTTAAGCCTTTTTGTTCATTTGTCTGTACCAAAAATAACAGGCAGCTTGTGAATTCCACATAAGAATAGCTTATTAGATGAAGATGATCCCATTTGCAGTCAACTTCATTTTAAACCCCACACCTCAAAATACTGCAACATCAGCCTTAAAGTTTAAATATGGCAAGTTAGGACTCAAATTTTAATTTTGAAATTTCTCATTTTTGGTTTAGCATAATTAAGTTTTGATTTGCAAGAAATGAATCAGTATCATGCAAGAAGTCCAAGTGGAAAGCATAAAATCTAAGGCTGAACTCATTCACATATTAATAATCATTTGTAAAAATCTTAAACAGAAATTCATTCTCTGTTTGAGATTTCGTTTATGTATTTCTGCAATGCTCCTGAAGAAATGGGTTAGGATATTATGAGAAAGAAGTATAATGAACTATAACTACAAAAGTCAAGGGCCCAATTCTCCATTAATTTTTAGAGGTAAAATCCAAGAAAGCTGTAATTTACGACTCCTTCATTTTGCTACAATCATAATGATTCTTACATTGCTACAATCATTCATCTAACAGGACTTACTGTGAATGCCCTCAATGTACATACACTCAATAAGTAGCATAAAAGGAGTCTATGGACCCCACCCCCCAACAACAACTTGAAAAAAAATAATAATAATGCAGGTAAGCTTTTTTAGACAATGACACAATTAAATGAGCTATAAGCTTCACAATTTTCACGGGACATGAAAGTTTATAGAAATATAAATTGCAGGAAGAACTCCACTTATGAGTCAATAATTAATTAATAAACACATTAATAGTGGATAGTAAAGCCAAATGGAGTGAGTCAATCATAAGATACTTTTAGAAACTTATGCAACCACAAGAAGAAAAATCAATTGAATTCTAGAAATGAATTTAAATCCACTCTATGAACTCCAGCTTAAGCATCCCAAGACTATAAAGCTGTTTGGTATATTGAAGTTGAAGAACAAAAAAAAGGTTAGTTACTAGCTACTTACAAAGAGTGAGATTAGTTCTCTGGATATAGATCTGGATAACTTTTCTAAGGAAAAATTGATTTTATGTTCAAATATGAAAATTTCCAATTAGAAAACAGAAACCAAATTATCAATTTTCTAAAATAATAACTAGCTTCAGATAACTACTTTGCTATGTTTTCACTAATTGTCCTATGTGAATTTCCTTTTCCTCTAACTGGAAAACATGAAGGTAAATCACAGCCCTTTTTGCGCAACTTTGGCCATTTAAGTTGGAATTTGAATTCCAGAGTTGAATTTTTTTTCTTTTTTTTTAATTTTCTTTTGGCCTCAACAGAGGCCAGGTTCAGGCTCATCAAACTCCTATTCATTTTTTTTTCTTTTAAATTAATTTATTTTCATGGGCATGTCTCAACTCTGTTTTTAACTCTTAAGTAAATCTTCTTTACTACTAATTCATACTTCAAATTCAGTTTTTAGGGAATACTTCAACATAATCACTAATACTAAAAAGAGAATGAGAAAATTAAACAAAAATGTCACTATACATTATATAATAATATAATATAGAATAAGATATCTAACTATAGGAAGAACTATAAAAAATTATTTCTAGCTTTCAAAGAAACTGAGACCTAAGAAAACTGAAAATTGAAAACAGAAATTTCTTTCCACAAGTAAGCAGACCCTAAAATTTAAATTGAGTAAATGCCATCAAATTCGTTTGTCCAATATTTAATGGGAAAGAAAAACAACCTTTTCACTAAGAGATGCTCTAAGAGATTTCAATTCTTCATGCAGAGTAACTGCTTCATGAGCAGTCTGCTTCCACCGATTCAACTGTGCTTCCATCATGCCCATTTCTTTAGTCAAAGCAGCAACCATTACACAAAACTCCTCTTTAATATCTTTTCTTCCTGAACGAGTTACCAACTTTATTAACCAAGAGTCGCCCATATTATTCAAACTTCAGTAAGAACTAATTTGACAATAACTTTCACCTGAATCCTGTAAAGCTTCTTCCATTTTAATCTCAAGGTCATTTTTCTCTATCACACACTTCTGCAGCTGAAGTTCAAGCTCCTCAATTCTAGATTCAGCAGTGTCACTGGCATTTCTTGCAGCATCTGCTGAATCAATTTTTGCATTCACCTCCTTCTCCCTTCTCACAACAAGAGACCTGTCAGCCTGAAAATTATACTTTTAACAAAGACACTTTTAACAAAGACAACAAACAGGACATGCATCCACAGTATTGGCAAAAAAACATAGCAAATAACCTGCAATGAACTTGTCAGTGCTTTGTATTTCTCTGCTTCAGCATTCCAATGTTGGAGCAGATCATTTGCCAAATTGTAGAGACGTGACGAGTGTATATACTTGTCATCCTTTAATTCATCCTGTGCAAATATAGCTCCATTAATCAGACCTTTGAACATAACATCTGGGAACATTTTTACAGTCCTTGACAAATCACAGATTTCAATTAGGTTTGCCAATGTGTACATGAATAGACCTTAAGATCTTCCAATTCCTTTGATAAGATGTGATTTTCCTCTTGTGAATCTTCAAGCTCAGAAAGACGGTCAGCTGCTACTATCTACAAATTTTTTCAATAACACATCCCACTACTTGCAACAGAACTTACACAAAATGGATATAACAGAGAAATTGACTTTGAGAGAGTACCTTGGTTTCCTCAATCGAATCCTTCAATTCCCGTAAACCCTTAGACTTCTCTGTAGGTTTTTCAGGTGACAAGCTTCCATTCAGTGGACTTGGAGCTGGGGTGAGCACCCCAGCTGCTGCATCCTTTTGCATTTTCAGATTAACCAGCTTTCTTCTGCTTTCTTCAAGTTCAGCCATGCTTTCCTCTAGCTCACCTATAAGGACAAAAGACATAAATGTCAACAAGGATTCAAGTAATCTACCAACAGAAAGATAGTAAAAATGCAGTATCAAATACTGATCAAATATATACCAGCATACTTTGACTTCTCATTTTTACCCAATGTATGAAAGTCCTAAGAAAAGTTCCGAGTTTAAAATATGGTGATGAGAATTCTAAATAACTATTTGAGGAACCTGCAAGGCGCTTAATCTCAGACTGATCAGTTGAATGGGTACTGATGTAAGTCTGAATCTCATCAGTATACTCCTTATGCTTCAAGTGAAGAACATCAATCACCTGATGTAGATTCTCAGTCTCCTCTTTCATCATATCATCAATCCTTGACAACTGAATGATGCAATCTGAAATTCACAGATAAGTAATAAAAATCCAAAGCAGGAAAAACTCCATATAAAATGCATTACTAGGAACATTAATGAAGAAAAATGACTAACCTAATCACAGGAAATAAATATGAGAATGATCAATTAACAATTGGACTTCACGTCAAGATTTCTTCTGACCTTCTGTTGATAGCTTCCCCATCAGGGCCTGTGCCATGGCCTCAGTTTTCACCCTCTGAGCATCAATGGTATCTTCCAAAATTTTCATCAACTTCATAGTAGATGAGTGACGAGAAGAAAGAGCTTCTTCAACATATTGAATAACTCCATTATCTCCACATGCTTGAATAGCATCTTTCCCTAGCAATCTGCAAAGAAAAATCTCCTCTGCAGGGCATGATGGGATTGAACCTAAAGAGTGTTTTAAGTCAATGTTATGT
>CAOJBK015004596.1:0-14905 GCA_948294925.1 Codiaeum variegatum
TGAAATAGAGAATCTGCCTAGACTTCGACTCGTATTACTCAAATCATATGTTAAATCAACAAATTAATGAATTTATAATTAACCATTAAGTGGGATTTTTCACTAGATTAGGTTTAAATATTTTTCAAGTAATTAAACTCCTAATTTCTTAAATAATAGGAAAGGAATCTCTTCTCTATCCTTTTCAATTAGAAACGGCATTAATGTTCCATTGAAAAATATGTAAAACCCTAAGATTTTGTGAATCTACCTTTGACAACCTATTAAGTTTTTTAGTTTTCTATGTCTAAACTCCCGATCTCTAGCAAAGTTTAAACAACACAAATCAAGAACAAGCATGCAATTGTAATTGATTTATGAAAATTCAAGTATCAAAAACTAAACTTGATGAAAAACCTAAACATTCATTGAACAAACTATTGATCAATCCATACAAAACATCAAATACTCGTCTAATATAGGTAGATTAGACAAGCTTAATTCATAACAGCAAAGACAGAATAAGAAATTAAAAGAGAAAAGAAATAAACTAAGGAACCCATGAAGAAACCTAGCTCAATCCTTCAATTCCAATGATAATCTTGCTCCATCTTGGATCTATATGTGTTTCTCCACCTTTAATTTTCTCCTTCGATATGCAAATCCTTAGTTCTTGGTGACTCTTTGTGTTTTAGGCGAACCCTAGACTTCTAAGATCCAAGACCAGACCAGACCCTCAAGAGAGAGCCTCTAAGCAAGAGCCTCCTCAATTTTATATAAATGATGTTCTTTTATAGTTCTTTAAGGCTCATTAGGGTTTATATAGGTGTCAAACATGGGTTGGCCAATTTTTGCCAAATCAACATAAGTTAGATTGCTATCTAGAATCAAAATTTTGAGTTTCATGTAAATTTTGGACATCCAAATGAAATAATTAGACTTTTTTATCTCCTTAAAGTTGTATATCTTTATCTTATCTTTTGAACGGTATTTGAATCACCTCAATTGGAGTTCTGTAGCTCTAGTTATGCCCAAAATACCGAGACAGGGTCAAACTAGCCAGAATTTCACATATTGAGCAGTAAGCTCTCTCGGTCCCTGGCACGGCCCATGCCAAGGATTGTGAGAAGCTACTGTTTCTTAATTTTTTCATAATTTCTCATGGGCTATCTCACAGGTGTGAGCCAGACCGCGGGCAGCCCCAGTGCTTGTTTTTTCGCTCCGATTTGGCACATTTTCTTCGTCTTTTGAGCCTGAACCTTGAACTAGTTCCTTCGAGCTCCGAAATGCAATTAATTACTTAGAAATGGCTGAAAAACACTAGAAAAAATAAATTAAATTCAATTTAACAAGTAAAATCATCAAGAATATGAGAGAAAATAATGTATAATTTGCTAGTTATCAAAGCCCCTAGTGTGTCACATTTATTTTTTACAGATGATAGTTTTATCTTTTTCAATAGCTCATTTGAGGAGGTAAGAAGAGTCCAAAGTATTTTGAGTCTTTATGAAAGAATTTTAGGGCAAGCTATCAATTTTAGCAAATCGGGGATAATGTTTTCTTATAATGTGATAGTGGATAAACAAAAGGATTTGAGTTAAATTTTGGGAGTGAGTTAGGGGTTGGGTAATAGTAAGTATTTACGCTTGCCTTCTCTTATAAGTCACTCTAAGAGAGCTATTTTTGGATTTATCAGGCAAAAAGTGTGGAAAAAAAAATTCAAAGTAGGGGTAATAGGTTGTTATCCAGGGCGGGAAAGAGTGTCCTTATTAAAACAGTAGCTCAAGCTATCCGTAGCTACTGCATAAGTGTTTTTCTTATCCCAGTATCAATTTGTGATGAAATCCAAAAAATGTTAAATTCCTTTTGGTGGGCGTCGGGTGGTGAGAATGGGAAGGGGGTGAAGTGGACTAGTTGGCAGAGGTTGAGTGTGCCTAAGGATGAGGGGGGAATGAGATTTAGAGACTTTGAATCTTTTAACTTAGCTCTCCTAGGTAAACAAGGGTGAAAATTTATTACACATCCAAACACTTTGGTAGCATACATTTTCAAGGGCAAATATTTTTATGATGGTGACTATCTCTCTTCAGAAATAAGGGCAAATCCTAGTTACGTTTGGAGAAGTGTGTGGAGTGCTAAAGAAGTTATGAGAATGGGCATGAGATTGAGGGTGGATAATGGGAAATCTATAAAGGTGTGGAAGGATCTTGGGTGAGAGAAAATGAAAATTTTAGAGTGGGTTCATCTAATCATTTAGGGATTGAAGGTATAAAGGTGTGTGACTTGATAGATGAGAGTGGTAACCATTGGAATTCAACTTTAGTGTATGATCTTTTTAAGAGAGAAGAGGACAAGAAAATTTTTAGTATCCCTATTTATTAGGAATGAAAGAGATAGTATGATTTGGCATTATGAGAAATCTGGTCAATATTCAGTTAAATCTTCTTATGGTATGCTTCTTAAGTCTATGATAGGTCTGACACTTCTAGTAATGGTTAAGATACAAGTATTTTTATGACAATTATGCAAAATTTTCCTTCCTCTTTTGTCTAGATTATTAGAGAAGGGAATTGATGTATCTTGTGCGTGTAAATTATGTGGGATTGGTTTGGAATATCCTTGGCACCTTTTGTTCATTGTCCAAATGCAAGAGCATGTTGGGATGAAGCTAGAATTTAATCTCCCTTTCAAACTAATGATTCTTTTTCTATGTGGATTCTTAATATGTTAACTTATGGTAATAGCAATTATTTGCCAAATTTGGGAATGGTGTTATGGTCAATATGGTCTCAAAGAAACAAGCAGCTATGGGAACAAGAATGTGATACTCCTTTGAGGCGTGGACAATAGCTTGAAAAACCAGTATGCCTAGCACTACAACAACCAGTTCTACTCAGCAGCAGGTCACATCGAGTGCAATAGTGACTCATGCTTCTCCTTCGACAGAAATGTAACCTATTTCACAATGGTTTTGCGAGACTATTCAGAAACTTTTCTTGCTTGCATCTTACAAGTGCAAGACATTAGTTTCAGCTCTTTCGAAGGTGAAGCTTTACCTTTTAAAGCAGCAATAAAATGGGCTTTATCTTTAGGCTTTCATTCAGTTGATTTTGAGTTAGATTGTAAGCAAATTATGGATGTTTTCTTTAATTCTTTTATGGGTATTTCTGAATTAGAGAATATTTTATTGGATTGTAAGTTTTTATTTCAACTAGGAGATTTTACTCTCTACCATGTAAGAGGCAAGCTAATGTTTCTACGCATCACTTAGCAAGTGAGGAATATTACAATTCTAGCTTCTACCAGTCTTTTGTAGCTCCTGAGTTTATTAAGGAAGCACTTTTGTCAGATCTGATTCATTCTTAATGAAGCTTTTTACTATAAAAAAACAATTTAATAGATATTTGTGCCAACTTATGTTAGCACTTATTCCAAAATTTTCAATTATTAAATTGTATAAATCAATCTTTAGTCCAATGATAGTTGTTTACAATTTAAGAACCATCTTCTTCTTTTTCTTCCTCACCCTCACTTTGTAATATTATGTTGTGGTGATGAGGACCTAGGATGAGGACCATTAACAGAGGGCATAAGGCATTGATAAACTTACTAATGAGCTCCTCGTTTGATGAGGAAAGGGAAGCCCCATCCTGAATTCCTGGAGACGAACCGTTGAACATGACCGCAAGGTTGTGATCTCGAGTGTTATGAAATCATTTGAACGCTTCTTATAATAGAGAATGGAGATTCAAATAATGTGATTAAAAAAAAAAGAAAAGGAAGTAAAAGTGGTAAAAAAAAAAGAAAAGGAAGTAAAAGTGGTAACTTACTAATTAGTTTTGTCAGAAAATTAAGAATTCGGTGGAAAAAGAGTGATGAACGGAGGTGAAAGTATAAATAAAATTAAGGATAAGAAAGTTATAGCATGAAAGTAGAAGCAAAAGCATGTAAGGGGAGTGAATAAGGGAACTTATAGGTTTAAAGAGAATCTTCTAGAAGACGTCCAATTTAATGGGTGAGAGCCACATGCCAATAGGAGAACTTAAAAGACATTTGAAATAATGATAGATCCTGACATAGCACGAAAATTGAAGTGTTATAATTAATGATGTGTGAAAATCCAACAGATATGGCTGTGGAAAGCGATATCACGAGGAGACGTGAGTGTAATTGAACTTGACTTAGCAAAAATGTTGAGTTAAGGCCTTGAGTCTTTGTCCCAAGGTCTAGCACGTGACATGAGATAATTAAAGGCTCTAGCCCACCCAAGCGGCTATGGATCACCACTTACCAAGAGAGTATGGGAAGCTTAGCTTGGCACCCAAAAGGGTCTAGCTATGCAATTTACCCATTAGAGATAAATGATGGATATTAAATCAAGGGCTTTTTCATTACCTCTTACTATATTTAGGAGTTTGCACCCATATTCATACTTTATTACTTCACTAATATAAATATCCTTAGAAAACTAGGGTTACAGGTTAATTTTCAAGTCATATACTATATTATTTTGTCATTCTTCTTCTTCTCTATGCTTACTAAAGCATCGAAGTGTCCTCTTTATGTAATGGCATAACCAAAAATTTATATTATCCTAGGCTAGATGATTAATTTTATTACCTCTATAAATTTATTTATTAACTGTGCAACAAAAAATAAAATAGTAAAAATAAATATGTTCATGTTTTTTAAACTTGAAATATAATACTAACAAAGTAACTTGAACAAATTAAGTAGAGCAAGAGCTACTTACTATGAAAATAAACATTAAATATTTATTACATAAATTTGATAGAATTGATTAAATTGTTATATAAAGAAAGTCAAGGGACAAAGGAAAACATTTTAAGTGCTTTTGATGACTTTTAAAACTACAACTAATTGTTGTGGAAAAAGACCAAATCTAATCGTGAAATTTAAATAATCAAACGCAAGACACAAAGATTTAACGTGAAAAAACCTCCAGTGTGGAGGAAAAAATCACAGGACAAACTCCAAAAAATTCACTATAAAAAAATCCAGTACAATCAGTTGTTCAAGTTATCACCAAACTTGAAACTCAACAATAGCTCCAAAATATCCAAATTAATCTCTAATATAAAACTCCATAATTATAATTGTGAATCACCACCAAAGAATAGTTATTCAAAGTATTTTTGAAGAAATCCACTAGTTTATCCAATAATTCATCAAGAGAAACCAAAAAGAAAAAAACCAGTTTTTCTTTTACTCTCAAATTCTTATATTTCTCCTTGAACAAATACACTCCTATTTATAGGGATTTGTCCAAGACATTCTCCTAATTTATTCCTTAAAGAGGAAATCCAATGGCCACACAAATTTCCTTTTTAATTAAATCCTTTATCTTCTTGGATTTGATTAAAGAGGAAAAAATAATTTCCTTTGTGGAAAAGGAAAATTAATTTCCTTTCCAATTCAAAGTGGGCCAAATTCATAATTTCTCCTTTCCTTCTTAGTAATGGGTTAGACCAAATTTTCCCCTCCAGCCCATGGGGAGAATGCTCACTCCTCGACAATTACCTTGAGATCAATCCTGTAGCTCGACTGCAAAAATTATGTTGGTCTCGAGTTACCACTTTAGTCAACATATCAGCTGTATTTTTATCATTGTGAATTTTCTTCAATAAAATCTCACAAGTATTCACTACATCATGAATCCAATGGTATCTCGCATCAATGTGTTTAGTGCGACAATGGTAAGTGGCATTCTTGCTTAAATCCAAAGCATTATGACTGTCTCAGGTCATTACATACTCATCTTATTTCAGTCCCAACTCAAGAAGAAATCTTTTCAGCCAAAGCAATTCCTTTCCTGCTTCCATTGTTGCAATATAATTTGCTTCAGTTGTAGATTAGGCAACACACTTTTGTAGTTTGAACTGCCCTGACACAACTCCCCTAGCAAAAGTAAAAATGTACCTTGAAGTATATTTTCTACCATCAAGATCACCTTCCATATTTGCATCTGTATATCCCTCCAAGATTGGTTTTATTTGCCTCAAAATATACTAACAAATAGTGACTACAAGTATACGGGCTATCAAAGCACATGATGAGAACCCAAGGTCGTATCTCACAAGGATCTAATTCTAGTCTAGCTTTATTATTTTGTTTCTTTAAATGTAATTAAAAGTAAAAGAGAATTTAGTTTTGAATTGAAAAGAAAATAAACAATTAAATTAAAAGCAAACAAACAATGAATATGAGTATGCAATGATATGAACGAGTCTAAAGAAATTGACAATCCATAGTCTATCCTTTATGATATTAAACTATTAATTCTATTAATTAAGTTTAATGATCCAATGTTTAATACAATCATTCAACTAGACCTTATTCTAGTCTATCTAACGCATTCATAGAAGTAATCTAAAGAAAACATGCATTAATCAAAGGATTTAAAACTAAAACTTATAAACCTAATTTGTTTTAGAATCTTAATTGAATAGTTCCAGGTTTAGACTTCCACTCTCGCTCCATCACATAAACCCTAATTTAACTAATTGGTGATAAAGTAATCAATTATTATAATTAATTCAACTTAATCAAGCAAAATTTAAACCTAATAATAAACTTAACAACAATTTAATCATATCAAGACTGTTTCATGTTTCAATCTCTAAACAAAAATGAATTTAGTTCATGACTGATTTAGAACTCAACAAATTCACAATAATTCTTAGAGAAATCATGTTTAATACCCTTAATGCAAAGAAAACCTAGAATTAAAGCAATTAGATTAAGAATAAACCTCAATTAAAAGTAGAAAATCCCAATATCCTTGAAGAAATTCAACTTCAATCTTTAAAACGAACCAAATTAATGAATAATAGCAAAAATAATGATAATAAATCTCTCAAAGTAATTCTAGATTGATTCTAAACTAATTCTCTCTCAAAAAACACATTTAGAATGCCTTAAGGATGACTTGAAGCGTTGGAATCATTTCTCTCCGTTCTCCATCAATAATCCTCCTTATATCATGAAAAATAGGGCTTTTGGATGTGGATAAACTCAAAGAATTCTATTTCTACTATGTTTCGTATAACCTGCACGACCCCTTTTTAATAGCATACGACCCGTCCAGTTGACAGCCTTGCCCCGTGTTGATTTCTGAGTCGGCTACTCCTTAATTGTGCTTGATCTAACAAGTGGCATGGGGGAGCACAAAGGCCCATTATGCATCTGTACAGCCCGTGCAGAGTATAAAATTTTCGATTCCTCAAGCCTTCTTAATACAAAAAGTGGTATGGACCAAGATGTCCCAGTGCATGGCCTGTGCACTTATAAAAACCTTCAAAAGCATTCCAAATCTTACTCTAAGTAATTTCATTCACTCAGGAACTCTATCTTTTGATCAAATAATTTCATTTTTGCATAATTTTTGTACTTTCTCTAAATAGCACTTAACAAACACATCAAACTCAATTTTTGGGTGAAAATATACTTAAATGTGTATGAAAAATATATAAAATTTCACACAAAAAAACTCCCACACACTTAAGCTTTTGCTTGTCCTCAAGCAAAAATAAAACATTAACAGTGATTTGAAAACTAAACTTTCTTAATCAAGTTATGAGAAACCTAGTTTCAACTTTTCTTATCAAATTAGTCAATCAAGTTAACCAAATTTTAAACCTAGAACTTGATTTCAACAATGTTATTGGTTTTATACCATAATAAATCATTAAAATATAAGTTAAATGAATGAGAAAAACTTCTTTTCATGTAACAAAGCCAAACTTAGGCAAGTATCAATGGTCATATTTAGGAATTAACTCAATCCTCTTGAAAATAACATACATCATGGAAATTTAGACTTTAAGCACATGCACTTTCTTTTTTTATTAACATATCAAGGAACTTGACTTAACTGATTTCGTCATAAGCCTTTCGACGCGAAGGTAAACACTTTGTGGTTCCGACCCCTAGTTACTCAACTCATCACTTACATTAGTCAACTACTAGCACTATTCATAGTTCCTTTAGATTAGTTTCACTTAGTGCAAAATAGGAACCAGTAGAATACATATTAATTTTCAAAGTTCCTTATTTATTTTTAGTGTAAAATTTTCAGTTTATTCACAATCAATGCATATTATATCAAAAAGACAATGTTAAATCCTAAGATTACTTAAGATTTTTCTCCAAAAATCTCAGTTTTGCAACATTCTAATCCATAAGCTTAAATTTTTAACAGAAATTTCAACTTTTAATAATACTATATCATCAATAAAACTCTTTACTTTTAAGCTCTAAACTTTAAATTTAGCAACTAAACACAAAAATTAAAGCATTAATTTGAAAAAATAACATGATTTTGAAAAAAATTAACTAAGAAAATCACATACTTATTTAAGATCATCAAGTAATTGCATCAAATTCAAAACTTATTTCGCTTGAGATATCAAGTCAAGTTTTTCAAGGCACCATATTCATAGAAGTAATATAGAGAAAACATGCATCAATCAAAGGATTGAAGACTAAAACTTATAAACCTAATTCGTTTTAGAATCTTAATTGAATAGTTCAAGGTTTAGACTTTCACTCTCACTCCATCACCTAAACCTTAATTTAATTAATTGGTGTCAAGCAATCAATTATTAGAATTAATTCAACTCAATCAAGAAAAAGTTAAACCTAATAATAAACTTAACAACAATTTAATCATATCAAGAGTATTTCATGTTTCAATCTCTAGACAAAAATGAATTTAGTTCATGACTAATTTAGAACTCAACAAATTCATAATAATTCATAGAGAAATCATGCTTAATACCCTAAATGCAAAGAAAATTAAAGTAATTAAATTAAGAATAAACCTCAATTAAAAGTAGAAAATCCTAATCTCCTTGGATAAATTCAACTTTAATCTTTAACACAAATCAACTTAATGAATTACAACAAAAATAATGGAAAAAAAAATGAAAACTAATCTCTCAAAGCAATTCTAGATTGATTCTAAACTAATTCTCTCTCAAGAAACTCATTTAGAATGCCTTAAGGACTACTTTAAGCATTGGTATCATTCCTCTCTGTTCTCTATCAATAATCCTTATTATATCATGAAAAATAGGGCTTTTGGATGTGGATAAACTCAAAGAATTATGTTTCTTCCCTGTTTCGTATAACCTGCATGACCCCCTTTTTAATCGCGCACGACCCTTATGGTTCACAGCCTTGCCCTGTGCAGATTTCTGAATCAGTTACTCCTTAATTGCATTTGATCAAGTAAGTGGCACAAGGGAGCACACGAGCCCATTATACATTTGCACAGCCCATGCAAAGTATACAAATTTTGATTCCTTAAGCCTTCTTAGTACAAAAAGAGGCACGGGCTAAAATGCCTCATTGCACGGCCTGTGCACTTGTAAAAACCTTCAAAAGCACTCCAAATCTTACTCCAATTAATTGCATTCACTCAGGAACTCCATCTGTTGATCAAATTTTTTTTTTTTTGCATAATTTCCTTACTTTCTCTAATTAGCATTTAACAGACACATTAAACTCAATTTTTGGGTGAAAATATACTTAGATGTGTATTAAAAATATATAAAATTTCACACAAAACAGTTTTGAATCTCCAAAACACAAACACATCTTTGAACTACCTCTCAAATATCTAAAAATCCACTTTAGAGCTTCCAATGTTCTTTTTCAAGATTGGAAAGAAGCCAGCTGACCACACTAATTGCATCTGCAATATCAAGTCGAGTACAAACCATGGCATACATTAGACTCCCAACTGCAGAGGAGTAATGAATGGATTCCATTGCTTTCTTTTCTTCCTTGGTAGATGGACAACTCTTCTTACGAAGTTTGAGGTGGTTTGCTTAAGGAGTACTAACTGGCTTAGCATTCTTCATATCGAATTTGTTTACTCGCTAAACATAGTTTTCATGAGAAAGCCACAATTTTCTAGCTTTTCCGTCACAAGTAATCTACATACCCAAAATTTTTTATGCATGGCCTAGATCTTTCTTATCAAAAGAACTAAATACGTCATTTTTCTACTCACCAATCTCTTCAATATCATGTCCAACTACCAACATATCATCTAAAGTAAGAGGATAACAAACTTACCATCAGGTAATAATCTGAAGTAGACACAATGATTTGTAACTATTCTAGTATAACCATGACTCTCCATGAAAGAGTCAAACTTCTTGTTCCACTACCTAGGTGCATGTTTCAAACCATACAAGCTTTTCTTTAACTTGCATACCATGTGCTCTTTATCTTTTACTTCAAAAACCTATGGTTGATCGATGTAGATCTCCTCCTTTAAAACACCACGGAGGAAAGAAGTTTTCACATCTAACTACTCAAGATCAAGATCCAAGTTAGCTGCTAAACCAAGAATAACTCTGATAGAAGTCATCTTCATAATAGGAGAGGAGATCTCATCAAAATTAATTTCCTTCTTCTGGTTGAATCCCTTTACCACTAAACGAGCTTTGTACTTCACTAGCTTCTCAACATCTTTCTTTAGCTTGAACACCCATTTGATTTTCAAGGGTCTTTAACCCTTAGGAAGTTCAACTAACTCATATGTGTCATTCTTCTTCAAAGAGTTCATTTCTTCATTCATGGCTTTCATCCAATGAACCTTGTCTTTATGAGTTTGAACAACTTGGAAGCTCTTTGGCTCCCCCTCTCCATCAAGAGTAACATAATCCAAACTAGAATATCTGGTGAATGGTATTCTATCTCCGGTAGATCTTCTAAGTTGAGACTTAACAACTTGAGGTGTATGTAGCTGCTCCCCCTGCTCAATACCCTCATCATGTGCATCAACACCATCACCATCACTGTCAACTTGTACTTTCTCTTCATCAATTCCATGTTCTACATTCAATTCTCTTATGTGGCATCTGGAGTTGAAGGAGATTCTGGTGAAGGATCAATCATCAAACTGCTATTCTTCTTAGTTAACTCTAGCTTATAAAATGTCTCATACTCATGAAACACAACATCTCTAGATCTAACAATTCTCTTTTTTTACTAGATCCTATAATCTATATCCAAAATCAGCATCTCTAAAACCCAAAAAAATACATTGAGTGGCCTTATCAACAAGCTTTTGTCTCTGTTCCTTGAGTACATGCACAAAAGCTTTACAACATAACACTTTCAAGTGAGAGTAACAAATGTCTTTTCCAATCCACACTTTCTCTGAAATGTTATACTCCAATGGAGCTGATGGAGATTGATTCGCCAAGTAATAGGCAGTAAAAATAGCTTCTCCCCAAAATGGCTTAGATAGATTAACCATTTTAAGCATGCATTTGACTTTCTTCATGATGGTTCTATTCATTCTTTCAGCAACACCATTATGCTGAGGTTCTAGGAACCGTCTTCTCATGTTTGATGCCATGATCTAAACAGTAGGATTTAAACTCCTTTGATGTGTACTCACCACTATTGTCATTGTGGAGACACCTTTCTCTCTTTCCACTATGATATGAAACTTTTTGAAGTGCTAAAAAACCTAGCCTTTTGTTCTCAAAACAAACACTTAAACCTTTCGTGAAGCATCATCAATAAAAGTCACAAAGTATCTACTTTTTCTTATACTTTCAGACTTAATGGGACCACATACATCAGAGTAAACTAAATCAAGAACATTTTATTTTCTTTTAGATGAACTATTAAAAGAAACTATATGCTGCTTGCCTAATAAAAAAATATCACAAGGGTTTAAATTCATACCTTTGGAAAAGTGAATGAGAGACTTCTTCGCTAATATCTACAACCCTTTATCACCAATGTGAGCTAGCCTTTTATGCCACATGTCAGGCAAAGCATCATCATCAACTGCATTTATCTCACTATCTAGTAGCTTCATTTGAGTTCTCATAAGTCTATTGAAAGGCTTTCAAGTAGCAACCACTAAGGATCCCTTCTTCAACTTTCATTTCTGACCACCAAGGTGGTGGTGATACCCAAGCCTACCCAAAACATCAGTAGACAACAAATTCAATCGAAGCTCTGGAACATGTCGCACCTTTGTCAATGTTAAAGTACAACCTAAATTGGTTTGAAGAGCTATTTCACCAATTCTCACTATATTTGCATAACCGGAATCACCCATCTTCAATCTGCCAATTTTTCCTACCTTGTACTTTGAGAAAATGTCTCCTCTAGGTGTAGCATGCCATATAGACCCTGAATTAACAATCCACTCAATATAAGAATCAATAGCAGCATTACACTCACCATCATCGAAGGTGAGTCCAACTAATTCCTCATCCTTAACAAATACAATAACAATTATTTTTTCATCATCAATCTTCTTTTAGTTCTTTACATCATTCTGCTCTTTCTTGAAAGTCTTATAGTTTCTCTTTATATGACCCTCCTTGTCACAATAATAATAGTTGAACTTCCCTTTTGTCTAGGATTTTCCTCTAGATTTATAACTCCTCTTAGGACCTGTACTCTTGCTTCTACCCATGTTTTCTGTGACAAGAGCCAGTGAAGAATCAACACCCATGTCTCTGTGTCTAGTTTCTTCATTATGCATGCTATCTTTGACCATCTGTAAAGTCACCACATCATTAGGAGTAGAGTTACTAAAATACATTACCAATGTTTCCCAACTGTGTAGCAAAGAACTCAAGAGAAGTAGAGCCTGCAATTCATCTTCAAGCTAAATTTTTATAGTGCTAAGTTGATTCACCAAATCTTGGAAGTCACTCAAATGATTTGCAATAGACCGCCCATCCCTGAACTTCAAGTTTACAAGCCTTCTAATTATAGAGTGTTCTTCCTCTCAAACATATGTTCTAATTTTTTTCCATAGTACCTTTGCATCCTTTTCACCACTAATGTGTGGGAAAATATTGCATTCGACCCATTTTCGAATATTCGTAATAGCTTTTGTGTGTGTTTTCTCCCATTCAATATTAGAAATTTTTTCCAGCTTATTGGAACCTAAACTAGCGGGATGAAATAAGTCTTTGCAGTACAAGTAATCTTCCATCATTGATTTCTAAATCAAATAATTACTATTCGACAACTTCACCATTGTTCTTAATGAATTCTCTATCTTAAATCACATAATTAAATTCCCAAACTCAATCAAACACAAGCTCTAATACCACTTGTTATGAAAAAAGTTCAAATCTAATCGTGCAAATTAAATAATCAAACAAACATAATATTCACACACACGTCACAAAGATTTAACGTGAAAAAACCTCCAGTATGGAGGAAAAAACCACGGGACAAACTCAGAAAAATAAACTATCAGAAAAGCAAGTACAATCAGTTGTTCAACTTATCACCAAACTTGAAATCCAACAATAGTTCCAAAATACCTAAATTAATCTATAGTCTAAAATCCCACAATTACAATTGTGAATCATCACAAAAAAATAATTATTCAAAGTATTTTTGAAGAAACCCTCTAGCTTATCTGATAAATCATCAAGAGAAACCAAAAATAAAAAATCAGTTTTTCTTTTACTGTGAGAATTTTTTCTCTCAAATTCTTATATTGCTCCTTGAACAAATATACTCTTATTTATAGGATTTGTCCACGACAGTCTTCTAATTAATTCCTAAAAGAGGAAATCCAATGGCAATATAAATTTCATTTTTAATTAAATCTTTTGTCTTCTTGAATTTGATTAAAGAGGAAAAAATAATTTCATTTCCTATTCTAAGTGGGTCAAATTCATAATTTCTCATTTCCTTCTTAATAATGGGTTGAACCAAATTTTATAAGCCCAACACTAATTTTAAAATATAAACATGTAATATATATATGTTTAAGGGAGATTTAAATATTTATAAATCATCTAATAATATGTATATCTAATTTAAATATGAAGATGATGAATTTAATTAAATAAGAGAAGAAAATAATTAAATGATTATTTGATGTAATATTTATTTAATTTTCTTGTCTCAATTTGATTAGAATATTAAATGTATTGATAAAAATTAAACTTTGAATAAGAAAACTCTAGCAGTCTATTTTCTCTCAATTCTTTTTTCTAATCAGTTATCTTTCTTAAGTAAGAATGTGTGATTTTTAGTCATTTTTGGCATGGAATAATCCATGTAGATCTTTTTTTTTTATTTGTTTCCGAAATAAGTGGTTAATTCGCATAATCTAAGTTTCTATTTTATTTTTTTTATGGTTTTTGATTTCGTCGTTCTGCAACGCTTTCAGTCATTTTGTAGCGTTTTATTTTCGTGCGTGCGATTCAAACAAGCAGTACATATTCGATTCAGCAGAGATAAAAAATTAGATTATGATCATCAGTATATTACAGAACTAGAATTATAGATATTCTAGTCACTATAATATTATTATATTTATAAACTTTAAGCTTATTTTTTATGCTTTTAATTTGAGAAATACTATTTATGATTTTTAATAGATTTATATATGTATTTTTATTGATTTATTACTAAATTGAATCAATAAATTTAATTTTTATTAAAAAAAAATATTAAATGTGGTAATATTTTAATTTTAATTTATTAAATGTGTCAATATTAACGGAACTATTGTCTTGGCTGCTTCATTCCTTAAACAAGTATGTGTTGCAGTAAACATATCATGAGAGAAAAAGACAAATATGCATGTAATCTATATATAGATACACTCACCAAAGCTACTCGAGCTATAGTACAGGGCAGCCCACAACTGGTTACGCTCTTATCTTTATGGTACCAAAATAATGTGTTTTTTTTTTTTTGTGATTGACACATGTAAGAAATCCTCAAGTTATTAATATATATTATAATGATTTGAATATATATATAAGTTATTAATATATATTATAATGATATATATATATATATATATATATATATATATATATATATATATATATATATATATATTAAAATGAATATATATATAATAAATATATATTTATATATATAT
>CAOJBK015004918.1:0-18559 GCA_948294925.1 Codiaeum variegatum
ATAATTGGATAGCATCAATATGAAGTAGTAGCAAACCATAGCCACCAATATGCCTGATAATATGTCACCTCAAGTTTAAAGATTATATACATAATTATGATCTAGATGATAAGATATTGACTAGTGGATAAAATCGATATATCTATCATCTAACATCATTGTTCAACTTACTCATCATATGAGTATGCTCATATGTTTTCACGACATCACATGTTTGTCGCATGGACTCTTTACCACCATACCAATAAGTATCTCATACTTATCATGGATGACAACAGAGGTGATGGTCGTTTAGATTATTAATGTTCCAGCCAATAATCCTATGACCATGAACATCCTTTAAAGTCTATGGCAAAGAGAACATGTCACTCATATTCTCAAACTTTTTGAGAATAGGTTCTCTTATAAAAGACTTATGGAATATATATACAATTAAGACTAAAAGGAACAATTCATTAAATGAAATATGTATTATATTTCCATTTTGGAAATATCATTACAAACATATACAATGTACACAACTCTATGACATACATCTCTAACATCCTTATCCATGTCAATCACTACAAAGTCAATCGAAAATATGAAATTTCCCACCTTAACAAACCCATATTCTACACTCCCCTTAGGGAGAATTATAAATATATTCACAAGTTTAATGGTCTTTTGTGCTGATTTATGTTTCAAAATATCTAACTTTTTTAAAAACTTGATAAGGCATGACACTTATGCTTGCAACAAAATCGACCAATGCCTTATCAATTTCTAGGTTGCCAACTAAACATGGGTATTAAAGCTACTGGTGTCTTAATTCCTTTAGAAACCACCTTTGGAGAAGATTCGAACATTTATCAAACAAATACACAATTGATACCTCTTCAAAATTTCTTTTGTTAGAGAGAAGATCCTTAAGGAACTTGGCATACCTAGGCATTTGTGCGAGTGCTTCAACAAATGGTATATTAATGTGAAGTTTCTTAAAAAGTTGAAGGAGTTTACTAAATTGAGCTTCCAAACAGTCTTTTTGTAAGTATTTTAGATATGGATTCTTGGGCTTGAACTCCTTCATCGTTAGTGATGCTTTTGATTGCTGCTCTTCTTTCCTTTCTCCTTACTCTTTTTCAACCTCTTCTCTCTCATCTACTTTGATAGGTCTTTTTCCTTTGTCTTCTCCATGTTCTCCCCCTTTTTACCAATACCCTCTACCACCGTGCCACTCCTCAAGGTAATAGCCTTTAATTCCCCCTAGGGTTTGCTTCGGTGTTGCTTGGCAAAGTACTTAGGGTTATTTCACTCAATAGTTTAGCAATTTGACCAACTTGTGTTTCCAAATTTTACAAGGAAGATTGAGTGGTTCTATTGACTCTATCTTGATTTTGTAAATGAGTTTCTATTAATTGTACAAACTTCTCCATTGTCTCTTTAAGGCTAGTCTTCTTTAGTGGTGGAAGTTATCCCTGCATGGGTGGACTTTGTTGAAAACCCGATGAAGGACCCCTTGGTACATTTTGATCTCTCTAAGAAAAATTGGGATGGTTCCTCCACCCAAGATTGTAAGTGTTTGAATAGGGCTATTATTGTTACCCCTTTGAATTCCCCCAACATAATCCACTTGCTTTTACCTTTCACAACTTTTATAATACTTGGTTTGGTGCTGAGAAGTGCCTAAGAAAAAGCATCAAATTTTTTATTTAAAGCTTTTAGTAATGCAGAGAAAGAAACCATCGTATGAATTAAATGAGCATCCAGTGCTCTCAATCTAGGATAATCCCTCGGAGAAGATTCCCATTGATAGTGAGCTAAAGACATTTCTTCAATCAAGTCTCTAACTTCTTTTGGAATCTTATCTCCCAAAGATCATCCTCTGATGGCTATCAAAGATTACGGAAGTTGAGACTATTATTGAATATTTCAATTTTTTGCCATAGCGATAATCTGTGATAAGGGCATTTCAATAACATATCTTTGAATCTTCCCCAACCTTTATAAAGAGACTCTCCTTTCAGTTGAATGATGGAATAGATTTCATTCGTCAATTTTTTTTAATTTAGATGGAGGAAAGTATTTCTCTAAAATGCCTTTATCAATTGACCCCATGTTTTAAGCGCCCTGGTGGAAATGATTTGAGACACTTCTTAGGTTGATTCCTAAGTGAGAAAGGAAGTAGCCTCAACTTGATTACATATTCAATCACCCCATTCATCTTAAAGGTTTCACAAATCTAAAAAAACTCATCTAAATGGGTTTGTGGGTTCTTATAATCTAAACCCCCATATTGGCAAGAGTTTTGAATCATCTGGATAATGGTCAACTTTATCTCAAAGTTGTTAGTATCAATAGTGGCCTACAAATTAAACCACCGATATCGTTGAGATCCACCCATGCAAAATCTTGCATTGCTCTTCAAGTTTGAGCCCTTTTACCACTACCATCACCATTTCCATTACCATTTCCATCACCATTACCCTCTATGTTTCCCTTAGGAACTTCTACAACCACTTCCTTAGTACCTTCCACTGATTCTTAGACAAAACTATTATTGAGAACTTCAGGAATTGGATTGTCTCCTATCAAAGATAACTCTTATTCTTGCTTTTGTCTCCTTATAGTTTTTTGTTATTCCATATCTTAAGGAATTAAACCTGTAGAGTTAGCTCTGGTCATGCACTGGTACCAGAAATTAGACACACAAAGCTAAACAATTAAATAATAAGAAAATAAAAGATAAATCAATAGTCTTAGATTTGTTGCTAATGTTGACTGTTTTCTAATTTCCCGACAACAGCTCCAAAACATGATAGATTCTACTGCTAATACTAGCATGTGCACAAGGTCGTATCAAGTAGTATACCAAGTAAGTCCTAGTACTGTTCTCCTAAGGGAATTAGCTTTTTTATTAAGCACCAACTAAATCTCCTTAACTATTGTGTAACCAAAATTAATGGTTGATTTTTGAACTAAATTTGACTAAACTTTAAACCTAAATAGAACTAAGCTAGTAAAATTTTAGAAAAATGAAAACATAAGAGGAAAAAATAAGGTTTTGAATCATCTACCTAGACTTCGACCCATTTTAACTATATTTATAAAATTTTGTAGAAGATAACTATATTTACAAGATTAAGCAACAACTCAATGAACTTTCATTTAAGTATCAAGTGGGTATTTCAAAAAGATAGATTTAATCCATTCTTAATAGATTAATTCCATAATCCTTAAATATTGGATAAGGAATATATTTAAAAATACATTCAATTAGAAAAAGCGTTAACATCAAGGAATACAAGATGCCCTAGGTGTTTTAGAGTCTATCTCTTGCAAACACAACAAACCCCTATGCTTAAAAGTATTCAAGATTCAATCTTTCTATTTTTAGCAAAGAAAGAAAAATAATACAATACAATCATGCTTGCTATTGCAAGTATGAAAATTTTAAATCGAAAGCATAACTTGATATAAAATCTAAGTTTCATTGAGTAGAAAAGTTGACTAATCCATACAAATTAGATAAAATTTATCTAATCTAGGCAGAAAAATATGATTTAGTTCATAATGACAAAGAATGAATAAGAAAATAGAAGAAAAGTGCAGAAAACTAGAAAAACCATTGAAGAATCTAGCTTAATCCACTAAATCTTGAAGTTTCTTTCCCAAACATGGATGAAAGGAATGATTTCCACCTTGAAGTTGCTTCCTTGCTCTGAAATTCATTCGTTCTTGGCAGCTTCGAGGGTTTTGTAAATCTCATAGGTCCCAAAGGTCAAAAATTTTCTAGGATCCCTTTCTTTTTAGCTCGAAATAAATTTTATAGGGCCTTTTAGATTGCTCACACAATTGTGAGCTCCCAGTTTCCGGGCCGTTAGCGCACCTCAAGATTCTGCGATCACAGGGAATCAGACTGTGTGTGGCATCGTCGGTTAGATTCCTACTTTAGGTGAACCCCTTATGGGCCTGTTGGGTTCATTATGTGTATGTGTGAGTAACCATGTAATTATTTAGTAAAATAAATTGTTTTCAAGGTGATTAAAGAACCATTTAACTCCATAGAAAGTACTATTTTACCTATTTTTGGAAAAGGTGAGCTTCGGACCAAAAGATGGATTCGGAAGCTCGTGATTGATACAGAAGTATTGGTTTTTAGAAAATAAGTTCATTTTCTAAATAGTTTTAGCTTAAATATCATATAATTTTGGTTAAAAACATTATCATGTATACATGGAAGTTATTTCATGATGGATGAACAATTATAAAATTTATAATTATGCACGAGCAAACTATAATATGGATGGCAGGAAATAATGAAAGTGATAAATGAAAAGCAATAAAAGTAAGCTGGGGTCCTTTCTCTAGCTCAAAAAAGGGTACTAGGGAAGGCACACATCCCAATAACAGCCAAATAAAAAGAAATAAAGCGATAGTAAAATAAAATTACATATAAAATTATAAAAAGCAAAATATGGATCTCTCTTCTATCCATTAGGTATAGGAAGGGCACACATTCTCCGATAATAATAAATATAAGAAAATAATAGTAATAAAATGAAATAGCATAATAACAAAAGTATAAATAAAAAAAGAAACTAAAAAGTAAGAAAATAATTTTTGGAGTTTCAACCTGATAGGGTTTTCTAGCATATCTTATTGAATGGGAATCAAACCCCATGCCATTCTGCCTTCATGTGAAGGTTTGGGGGTCATTTTGATTAAGTGGATTGGTTAGTGTTTGTTCAGAAGCTAATCCAATTTTAATTTTAAAATATTAACCATATCAGTTTTTAATCATTTTAGTTTTAGATTAAAAAAAATTTAAAGTGTAAAATGCCTAGATCAGTTTTTAAGGCTTAATCAAATTTAAATATAAAAGGTACCATTACCATTTATAAGACATTACCTTTTGTTTGTCTCAGCGTGGAGATGGATTTTAAGAAGGCATGATTAGGCCAGAAAGGGTCTCCTTTATGCTAAAAATGATCTCTAGAAAATCGATTCAACAGAGATTCGGACTAGTAGAATTTTTAGTAAAAAATTTATCAGAAGTTCAATGTTAAAAAATTGTCTGAAAGGGTGACCTAAAGGGTCCAGTTTATAAAAAAAATTAAGTCTAGATCATTAGAAGACTTGGCTCATGGGCCAAGCAGCTAGCGCAAGTGCCAGGAAATTAGTACAAGCGCAAGGCCACTAGCCCATGTGCAACACAATTGGCACATATGCCAGGCATTGAGCACATGCACCAACCACTTGGATCGTATGCTAGGGGCTTGGCTCGGGTGTTCGATTCTCCATCTTGGTTTAGTCTTATTCTATTCAATTTTTTAGACTTTTTAGATTCATTTTAGGTCTAATTTGAGCATGGTTTGAGTCTATGGGCTCGTATTGGCGGGCTACATTTGATGGTATGAGAATATGAGTTCATAGTTTCCCTCCTTAGTAGATTTATTTTGAGTAAAAGGCAGATTTGATAAGTGTGAATATTTTAAATGTGTGGGACCCATGATTTTACCTATATAGAGGGCATTAAGACTTTACTTTCCTCACATCTTCATTCGATACTTCATTCTTTCTTTCTCTTTCAAGAAATAATCTAGCTAAATATTCTCTAATGATACTAGCCGGTGTGACTAATGAGCAGTTGTTTGCAGAGTTGGAGGCTGAGTTGGGTGTAGCTATGATTGAGACTACTATCATCTCATTCAATTCAGAGGATGAGAGTGCTATAGATATTGCTAGTTTATTTTATGATGGTCTTCCTTTGATGTCAGATATTGAGCCTTTGACAGTTTCGAATCTTGATCTCTTATAGATTAGGTAGGAGCATAGCAGTTGATGTGGCTTCCTAATGGTTTTTTTTATCTCTCCCTCTCTCTCTCTCTCTCTCTCTCTCTCTCTCTCTCTCTCTTTTCCTTTTAATTTTTTGTTCACTCTATTTTTTTTGCTCTTTATTTTTCTACAGTATTTTTTCCCTCTATTTTTTATGTGCATTCTATTTTATTCTATTTTTTTTTCCAATCAAAAATAAAATGACATGAAAGAAAGAAAATTAAGTGATAGAATTTTTATCTGTGGGATGTTCATTATAATCAGAGAGGGGGTGGATCTAGGCATATTTGATATGTTAGACTTTTTTAACCATTTCCCCGATGTGCATACTAGATTGAACTAGCTCATTTTTTTTATTGGATGAGTCTAGACATCGTCATTTCTCCTCACAAGAGCCTTGTTTTGCACTTACTAAGAGGTGGTGGGAGACCACCAATACATTCCACTTTCCTATCGGTGAGATGACCATGGCTCCTCTTGAGTGATCATGCCTTATTGGCATGCAGTTTGGGTCTGAGTAGGTTGAGTTTAATGCTCGTCCATGACCCCATCATTCCCTGGCAGGAGTTCTCAATCATTTGGATAATGGCTGACTTTATCTTGAAGTTGTTGGCATCAACCAATGACCTTCAAATTAGACCATCGATATCACTGAGATCCTCCCATGCAAAATCTTTCATTGCTCTTCAAGCTTGAGCCTTATTACCATTAGAATCATTATTACCATTACCATTTCCATCCCAATTACCCTTCATGTTTCCCTTAGGCACTTCTACATCCATTTCCTTTATACCTTCCTATAATTCTTAAACAGAATTGTCATCGAGAACTTCTAGAATTGGATTGTGTCTAGTCAATCCTAACTCCTTTTCTTGCCTTTGTCTCCTTATGGTCCATTGTAATTCCATATCGTAAGGACCTAAACCTATGAAGTTAGTTCTGGTCATTCACTAATACCTGAAATGAGACGCAAAGAGAAAAATAATTAAATAATAATAAAATAAAAGCTAAATCAATAGTCTTAGATTTGTTGCTAATGTGGACTGTTTTCAATCCAATTTCCTAGCAACAGTGCCAAAAATTGATGGCTTTTTCCACTAACACCGGCAAGTGCACAAGTTCATATCTAGTAGTACACTGAGTTAGTCTTAGCATCGTTCTCCTAAGGGAATTATCTTTTTGATTAAGTAATAACTCAATCTCCTAAACTATTATCTAGCCGAAAATTAATAGTTGATATTTGAACTAATTTTGACTAAACTTTAAACCTAAATAGAACTAAGCTATTAAATTTTTAGAAAAATGCAAACATAGAAGGAAACAACAAGGTTTTGAAGTGTCTACCAAGACTTTGACCCGTTTTAACTATATTTATTAGATTTCTTTATATGATAACTATATTTACAACATTAAACAACAACCCAATTAACTTTCATTCAAGTATCAAGTGGGTATTTCAAAATGATAGATTTGGTCCTTTCTCAAGAGATAAATCCTTATTTCCTAAATAATAGATAAGGAATATCTTCATAAATCCATTCAATTAGAAAAAGCATTAACATCAAGGAATACAAGAGTTCATAGGTGTTTATGAGTCTATCTTTAGTAAACATAACAAACCCATATGCTTAAAAGTGTTCAAGATTTAATCTTTCTATTTTTAGTAAAGAAAGAACAACAAACGATACCAGCAAGCACGCTATTGTAAGTACATAAATTTTAAATTAAAAGCATAATTTGATAAAAATCTAAGTTTCATTGAGTAGAAAAGTTGATCAATCCATACAAATTAGATAAAATTTATCTAATCTAGGCATATAATGATGATTTAGTTCATGATGACAAAGAATGAAAAAGAAATTAGAAGAAAAGTGCAGAAAACTAGAAAACCCATTGAAGAATCTAGCTTAATCCATGAAATTTTGAAGTTTCTTTCCCAAACTTGGATGAAAGGTATGATTTCCACCTTGAAGTTTCTCCCTTGGCTAGAAATTCTTCTTTTATGGGTAGCTCTGAGGGTATTATGAAGCTCCTAACTCCCAAAGTTCAAAACTTTGCCAAGATCCCTTTATTTTTACCTCAAAATAAATTTTATAAGGCCGTTTTGATTTCTCACATAGTTATGAGCTCCCAGCCTCTAGGCCTCCAGCATGCCTCAAGTTTCTGGCTCGAGAAAATCCACCGTAGGGAGTCAGATTACTCATGGTGTCGTCAGTCAGATTCCCATTTAGGTGAGCCCCTTTTGGGCCTGTTAGGTGCATTGTGTTTGTATGAGTCACCACATAATTCTTTAGAAAAAATCAGTTATTTTCAAGGTGATTAATAAACCATTTAAATCCATAGAAATTACTATTTTACCTATTTTTTGAAAAGGCGAGCTTCGAACCAAAAGATGGATCCGGGATCTCGTGATTGATATAAAAACATTACTTTTTTTAAAATAAGTTCATTTTCTAAATAGTTTTGACTTAAATATCATCTTGTTTTGGTTTAAAATATTTTCATATGTGCATGGAAGTTATTTCATGATGGATGAACAATTATAACATTTATAATGATACATGAGCATACTATAATATGAGTGGCAGAAAAATAATTGAAGCGATAAACAAAGCAATAAAAGTAGACAAAGGTCCCTCCTCTAGCCCAAAAAGGATACTAGGGAAGGCACACATCCCCAATAATAGTCAAATAAAAAAAATAAAGTGATAGTAAAATAAAGTTACATATCAAATAATAAAAAGCTGAATAGGGATCCCTCTTCTAGCCATAAGGCATAAGAATGACACACATTCCTTGATAACAATAAATATAAGAAAAGAATTATAATAAAAGGAAATATTATAATAACAAAAGTATAAATAAAAAATAAAATAATATAATATAAAATAAAGAAAATGAAAACAGAAACTAAAATGCAAGAAAACAATTTTTGGAGTTGCAACCCAATAGGGTTTTCTGACATATCCTGTTGAATGGGAATCAAACCCTACACCGTTCTCCCTTCTCGTGAAGGTTTGGGGGTTGTTTTGATTAATTGAACTGGTTTGTGTTTGTTCAGAAGCCAATCCATTTTTAATTTTATAATATTAACAATATATGTTTTTAATAATTTTAATTTTAGATTTAAAAAAAAAAGATTTTGAAAGTGTAGAATGCCTAGATTAGTTTTTAGGGCTTAAATTGAAATTGAAAAGGTACCATTAACATTTAGAAGACATTACCTTTTGTTTGTGCCAGCGTGCAGCTTGCATTGCAAATGGCTTGATTAAGCTAGGATGAGTCTTCGTTGTGCTAAAAAATGATGTCTAGAAAATCAATTCGGAAGAGATTCAGACTGGTAGAATTTTTAGTAAAACATATATCAGAAATTTGATATTTAAAAATTGTCAGATAAGGTTACCTGAGGGGTTTAATTTATAGAAAAATTGAGTCTAGATCATCAGAAGACTGGTCCTGTGGGCCAGGCAACTAGCGCATGCGCCAAGCAATTAGCACATGTAGCAGGCCACTAGCTAGTGTGCCACGCACTTGGTACATGTGTCACACGCTGAATGCATGTGCTAGCCGCTTGGCTCATGCGTTAGGGACTTGTCTCGAGCACCCAATTCACCATTTCTAGTTTAGTTTTTTTGAACTTTTTGGGTTCATTTTAGGCCTAATTTGAGAATGGTTGGGTCTATTGGCTTGTATTCGAAGGTCGCATTTGATGGTGTAAAACTATGGGTTAATAATTGCCCACCATAGAAGATTCATTTTGAGTAAAAGGCAGATTTGATAAGTGTGAATGTATTAATAGTGTGGGATCCATGATTTTACCTATATAAAGGGCTTTAGAATTTTTCATTCCTCACATATTCATTCTCTACTTCATCCTTTCTTTCTCATTCAATAAATAATCTAGCTAAATATTCTCTGACGATACCAGCTGGTGTGACTCATGAAAAGTTGTTTACAGAGTTGGAGGTCGAGTTGGGTGTAGCTACGACTAAGACTATTATCAAGTCGTTCAATTTTAAGGACACGGGTACTATAGATATTTCTGGTTTACTTCCTAATGGTCTTCCTTCGATGGAAGATATTGAGCCTTGGATCATTCCAAATTCCGATCTCTTATGGAATAGGTAGGAGCACAACAGCTGGCATGGCTTCCTAATAGTATTTTATCTTTCTCTCTCTTTCTCTCTCTCTCTCTCTCTCTCTCTCTCTCTTTCTTTTTTATTTTTCTGTGCATTCTATTTTTTTTTTGCCCTTTATTTTCTTAGACACTTTATTTTTTATGTGCATTCTATTTTACTCTATTTTTCCGCTATATTTTTATCTGTGCACTCTATTTATTTTTCCTCTCAAAAATAAAATGACATGAAAGTCAGAAAATTAAGTGATATAAATTTTACCTGTAGGATGCTCATTATAATCAGAGAGGGGGTAGATCCAGGCTGTAATATGTGTTGGAATTTTTTAATCATTTCCCTGATGTGCATATTTGTATTGCACCAGCTCATTTGTCTGATTGGATGAGTCTGGCCATCGTCCATTCTCCTAACAAGAACCTTGTTTTTTCACTTGCTGAGAGGTTGGTGGGAGACCACCAATACATTCCATTTTCCTCTTAGTGAGATGACCATAACTCCTCTTGAGTGGTTATACTTTATTGGCTTACAGTTTGTGTCTGAGTTGGTTGTCTTTGATGCTCCTCCATGACCCCATTATTCCTTGGCTAGCCTTATTAGAGATGTGGCTCCCTCTAATTCTTAAAGGATGGTCTCTAGAATGTGGCTATTTAATTTTCTAAAGAGGATGGATCCTATTGCTTTCTCCATTTACCAGTGTGCTAGGTTATGCTGGCTGATTATCTTTTCTGCGATCCTCTTGTACAATGACAAGGGCCACGTTGATTAGAAAGTGATGGCCTCACTAATGGACTTGAGCTTACTTGGTCAATATGATTAGGGTGGTTCCACCTTGGCTACAGCTTATAGAGTAATGGGTTTATTATCGAAGAGCCCAGGGATAGGCATCCATGCAACCATTATTTTCTTGGTGGTAAGTATTTCCCCTTCTTTTTTTTCTTTTATTTGAGCTTTTATAATTAGTTTTGCCAAACTTTCTTTCCTTTTTTTAACTTTAGGCTTTTGCACACATTCCTGCTGTTTCCCCTAGTATGATTGCTAGAGATAGGATTCTTCTCATGATGGGGAGGATGTGGGGTCAAGAGTCTTGGGCAAGACCCCATCTCAAATTTTCCTTTTCTCAATATAGAGATTTTTTGCTACAGTTACTGAGGTATGCTCTGAATAGCTTCACCTTTCTTCTTTCATGATTTTTTTGATAACTTATTACATTTCCAAGTGGAGTGGGCACCCTTCAACTATGTTGCTCTTGTAGATGTTTCTTTTTTTCTTTTGGTATCACTGCTACTGATAGGAAAATTATTATGGGCTCCTTTGATACCATGGAGTACAATCTAGGGGAGCGGGTTATGGCTCAGATGACTCGGAGAGTGGCTGTATGAACTGGTCCTCCTACCATTATGAAGAATACTATAGAGTTGATGTATAAGATGTTCCAGAGAGTTCATAAGCTCAAAGAGGAGTACATTTTCCTCAACTTTTATACAGATTTTATTACCACTCATTTGATGAATGGTAGGCCTCCTTTGTTTTTAGCACCAGGCCATGTTTGTGTGATTCTTGCCATTGCTGCTTCGAGACAAAGACCATGTGGTCAGGCAAGCCATTCTTTTTCTTGAGGTATACTAACTACCAACTCAGTATATTTAGCAATTAGTGCCTCTATGCCTTCCAACTCGAGCCAGCCTTAGGGGTTTCTTCCATACTTCTCTGATCATGTCTTTTACATTGATGTTGATGGTGTAATGATGTATCATTTTGTTAGCATCAAGTATTTTCCTGGCATGGGATGATTTCAATCGAGGACTTTGCCATTGGTGAGTTTTTTGGCTTTCTCCTTATGAGGAGGCATCTGAGGAGGATGAGGATTCCTAGGATGCATGCTTTCACTTTAGTATAGCCCTATTGTGGGCTTTTTTTGTAAAACAATAGTTGTACTTTTTCAAACTCAGTTTACAAAATTTATGAAAAATTTAATTTCTATTTTCAATTTTTCTTAGGAATTCAATTTTTGAAAGAATTTTATGGACAAAACCTCAAAAAAATGGAATTAGATTGAATCGAACTGTCATCGCGATGGGCCAGAACAATGAGTGGGATGATGCACGTGTCTGAGCAGTGGCGCACATGCCTGAGTGCTACCGCACACTCCTAGCTCCTTACATATATACCAGGTATTAGGTGCATGCACCTATCTCTTGGGTCGTGTGCTTAGCCTTTGGAGCTTGTACCGATAGTCTAGAGTGCATGTTCAGCCTTACAAACTCCATTTTTTACGTCGATTATGAAAAAAAATTTTATGGAGAAAACTGTGAGGAATATTTTATTTCTTTATGAAAAAACTCATTTTCTCTCTATTCTTTTCTCTCAAATGGAACCACACTTTAGTCATATTATGCTTAGATGGTGCAAAAACTTAATCCAAGTGAGCCGAATCAACAATAGGTGGTACGATGTGAATGCCTTGTCAACACTTAAGGGTGTTAAAATAGATTGGGATTTTCTAAATGTCTTTATTAGGCTACTAAGGTCCTTCGATAGATGGGACATGATTAAGGTGTGCACCCAGGTGGTCCACTTTTTGAAGCTTTTGTAATGAATGCTAAAGTTGCTAAAGTTGTCCTTAAAGGCTAGTTTTGAGATGTCAGTAGGGTGATGTTGATTCCAGGTTATTGTTATGTCAAACTTCTAGAGTACATAGACTAATGGATCAAGGCATGTTGGCGTAAGGAGAAAGCGATAGACTAGTGGATCATGGCATGTTGGCACAAGGAGAAAGCGAAGCATTATGCTATTTTGACTAAGATTATGGAGTGAATCTGAGTCTTGACTAGGTCTTAGAAAATAAAGCTTTTAGTTTAATTTTTGTCTTGTATATTTTGATTTGGATGTTCCATAAAGATGAATAAGACTTCAATAAAATGTATTTTTATTAAGCCTTTATTTTTGCCTAGACTACCCTTTTGAGTTTCAATCCAGTGAGCTACCTTTATTATTGCCTAGACCACCTTTTTGATTTTCATTCTAGTAGGTTGTACCCTAAATTTTTCCTAAGATACCCACTAGGGTTTTAAGCTTAGCGGGTTTCATTCTTTTTTTATTTATTTATTTTATTTGTTTAATTTTACATTCAATATTAAAGAGCCCAAATGAGATGAAAATTTGAATTTTATTGAATGCTTTGGAATGTGTCTGCAAAGGCTATCTATGTATCTCCTTTGCAATACATATTTTTTAAAAATGAAGTACATGGTAATTTTTAGAGATTCAGTTCCAAATAGTTCTTGTTAAATAAAAGTGATGTTAGATATATGCTCATGAAATAAGAACACTATATGTAGTACTTTTTGAGCTGATCGAGGTTGCTTGGATGAGTGAACTCATAGTCATCCATGCCTATCAGTATGACACCTCCATCTGATATGATCTTCTTAATGATTAATTGGCCACTCTAAGGAGGTCTGAACTTTCTTCGAGGGTCTTGTACCGACTATCTCATTTCTTTTAATACAAGGTCGCCTTCTCAGAGTTTATGGCCCTTGAATTTTTTTATTAAAATGCGCAGGTAGTCTCAATTAGTAGTTCTGAGTCTAATGAAGGGCCTCTAACCTTTTTTCATCGATGAGGTTGAGTTGGTCATAATATGCCTATTTCAAGTCAGGTTCAAAATCTGAGCTTCTTGGACGACTCTTGCTAATTGGATTTCCAGTTCTGTGGGCAGGACTTCTTTAATTCCATATCCCAATGAGTATCAAGTTTCCTTAGTAGCTGACTTATATGAAGTTCTATACCTAAGGAAGGTATTTGATAAGTGTGAATGCCAACCTTTGTGATTGCCAAACATCTTTTGAAGGATGTTCTTAAGTGCTTTATTAGTGGCCTCAATTGCCCCATTGGTTTGAGGTCTCTAAGGGAAAGTTTGGTGGTGTTGTAGTTTTTTTTTTCCTTTTTCAAGAGGACAACTACCTCTTTTTGGAAGTGAGAACTATTATCTGAGATTATCTTGAATGGAACCTCATACTTTGAGATGATATTTATTTTGATTAATTGGGAAACCCCTTTTGAGTCAAGACCTTGAAAAGGGGCAGCTTGTACCCATTTTATGAAGTAGTCAATAGCCATTAAAATGTATTCATGACTAGTAGAAGACATTGGTGTGATTTTTCTAATGATATCAATACCTCATATGGTTAAGGGCCATAACATTGGGATTAGATTAAGTGGTCTAGGAGGAAGCTTCTAATGCTTAGCAAAAATCTGAAACTTATGACATTTTAGAACAAATTATGAATAGTCTTCGTTCATTGTGAGCTGGTAGTAACCTTGGTTTATGATTTTATGTGATAATGCCCATCCATTCATATGGGTACCTTCCTTCCCTCTATGAATTTCTTCAACAATTCTACTAGCCTCTTATTTGGAAATACACCTTAAGTGAATGCCTTTCCAACTCTTCTTATAAAGAATTTCTCCCCTTAGGATGTAGTTAATAGGTAGTTGTCTTAGAGTTATCCTTTCTTATTTTGAGCATCCCTCATGATAGGGTCCCTTTGCCAAATAATTATAAATGTAACAATTCCAAGGCTTCCATTCAACTTCTTAAATATTAGTACAATGGGATCGGCATCTTGGTTCATGCTTGATGTTTATGGAAATAGGGCAGGTAAGGAACCTATCATGTATTTCTATCATTGATTCAAGGGTTTTCAGTGCATTAGTGAACTGGTTTTGTGTTCTTGATAAATACTGAAAGGATAAGTCATCAAAGTTACTTGCCAACTATTTGAGTCTCTTATGATAAGGAACCAAGCGCTCTTCTCTGATTTTCCATCTTCCTAGTGCTTGAAAGACTATCAAGTTGTAGTCTCCATATTCCTCCAAGTTCTTGATACCAATCTGGATGGCTTCTTCTAATCCAGAAAAACACGCTTTATATTCATCTCCGTTGTTTGTTGCCTGAAAATCTAGTTTGATTGCCAGAGCTAAACTCTTGCCAATAGGTGTAAGGAACACAATTCCAGTACCATATCCCTTGTTATTGGCTGCACCATCGAAGAAAAGCTTCCAAATTTCTTATTGGAGGAATAAGATGTAATCATTAAGAAATTTGGGTTCTTCCAATGATCATCTATTGGGGCAATGACTAGTTGATCAGCAATGACACTGACTTTAATTACTTTTCTTTGTATATACTTGAGATCGTAAGCTGCTAGAATTTCCTTCCATCCTGCCATTTTACTATCGAGAATAGTTTTTTACATGAGATATTTGAGAAGACTTTATTGGCGAGGACATGCAAGATGTATGTCCCCAAGTAGTGCCTCAGTTTATGGTAAAGCCATACAAGAGCTAGGCAAAGCTTCTAGATGTAACTGTACTTGAGCTCATATGTAAGCATTCTTTTGCTCATATAATAGATGGAATTTTCCCTTTGAGAGTCAGGAGAATTTTATGCCAACATAATACCCATGGCTTCTTTAGTTATTGTGAGATAGAATCATATTAGTTTACTAGGCTTAAGAGGCCATAGATTTGTGGATTTAGGAGGTACTGCTTGACTTGTTCGAAGGCTTCTTAACAGTATTCATTCCATTTCTTAGAAGAATTATTTTTCAACAGATTGAATATGGGACAACAAATGTCTGCTAATTAATGGATGAAGCGGCTGATGTATTGGAGGTAGCCTAGGAACCCCCTTTTCTCCTTTTCTGTTTTAAGAGGTGGCATGTCAAGAATTTCTTTAGACTTGGTAGGGTCGATCACAATTCCTTTCTTACTGACCGTATGAGCAAGGAACACTGCAAATGAATCTCAAAATATATATTTAGTAAGGTTGAGCTATAGATTGTATTGGTGAAGTCTATGGAAGAACTTTTCCAGTGCTTGCAAGTGATGTTCGACAGTGGTGCCTTTGACGACCATGTCATCTACATATACTTCTAATTCTCGGTGCATCATGTCAAGGAATATAGTCGTTGCCATCCTTTAGCAGATGGATCTAAAATTTTTTAGCCTAAAAGGCATCAATCTGTAATAATAGGTACCCCACTCTGTGATGAAGGTTATTTTTTCTTTATTAGGAGGATGTACCAAAATCTGATTACATCGGCCGGCTAGATCGGTTAAGTAATCCATTTTTGAGCTAGCTACTGCATCTAACAGTAGATCAATATGCAGTAGAGGAAAAAGGTATTTTGGACTGGCCTTATTTAGATTACAGTAGTCTATATACATTTCTGTATTGATGTTGGCCAACCAAGATGGGTAGCTGATTAGTTCTATGAACTGGTGAGTTAGTTGCTTGGACACTTCCTCATTAATCAGAGGGACCTTATCATTTTCATGCTCTCAAGTTTTATCTTGATAGGCTTTCAATCTAGATAGATGGGAATCTTATGGATGGCGATGCATGGATCAAGGTTGGTCATCTCAATAGGCTTCTAGGTGAAGCAGTCCTTGAACTCTCTGATAATTTATTTTGTAGTGTTATTGTTTGAATATGCATATGAAATGAATATATTTTTAGGAATGCCATACATGCTAGTTTTAATAGTCTCTTTATTGTATCTTTTATTTCATTTATTTATTATTCTCTTTAAATGATTAACTAAGGTCAGATTCATCAATTATACATCAAAAGAAAATAAGGAGACATGATTATAACAAGAAAATTTGTTAACTTTATTGATCTAAGTAGGGAAAGGTCCACAGATACATCATACTTATAGTTGAAACCAGGTGGAATAGTTATATAATTAGACTGAGACTAAGACTCAATTCTAAGTTCAGACTTAGTCAAATCTGGTTGAGGAAGGTTGGCTTCAAAAGAACAGTTGTTGATCTTCATTTGGACTGGCTTAATCAAGGTAGATAGGTTAGTATTTTACTCATTGTAAGAAAGAATAGTTATTTCGCCAAAGAGGCTAGCTTCCATATTTTCCTCAAAATCCTTAGTCAGAAAATAGATCGGTTGATAGTCTTCAGGCAATAACTTCATATCAAAAAAAACTTCAAAACTAAGAATCTTAACATCAGTCATAAGGCAGCCCCAAGGTTTAGAAAAGCACAGTAAGGAACTATTTCTCCCTTCTTCACAAAATATCCGTTCAGAGTCTTAAAATAGGGCCTCAAGTGATATTCATATTCTCTTCCAGTTTTGAGTATGGCAAACTTTTCCCTTATGTTAGCCTTTATCCTCTTCAATTTCATCATCAGTTTGGTGATAACTCAAGTAAAATTTTAAGTGGAGGATGATTATTCATCGAAGGATTTTTTTTCCTTGTTGGTTCTTTCCCAAGCCCATCCCAGGGAAGTAGGCCATATGCTTCATGATGTTTCCAATCTTGTGATTATAGTAAGGGTAAAAATTCAGAGTGGGGAAATGAGAAGCCAGATAAAGGATATGCTAACAACTCAGGTTGGATTTCAACAACTTAGAATTGACATAGGCTCACACTATCTAATCGGAAGGAGTGAAATCAATAGCTTCCAAACCTAGGCAACTTGCAACCTTAAATGGGCACACATTCAAGGCAGACTTGTTGTCAATAATAGCTATAGAAAAATTCTTGTCCCTTATGATAATTGTAATGTATAGAGCATAATTGTAAATCTCTCCAAGTGGGATTTCATCATCAGAAAAAAGAGATGGATGCCCCTTTTACAGAACTTGTAATGGAGGCCATAAAAGTGTCTAGAGTATTATCAATAGGTTCTTAAAAATTAGTTCAAAGCCTTGAAAAGAGCTTGGCGATGAGGGTTTGATCACATGATCAGGCTCCAGATTGAGATGTTTGCTTGAGTTTTCTTAAGTTGCTTTAATAAAGCTATGAGTTAACAATGTTTAGATTTTCATCTTAAAGGATGGATCTTAGATATTGTAGTGATTGGCTCTAGATTAGCCATAGTCCAAATGGGATATAATTAGGGTTGTATGCCCTAGAGCATGTACTTTTTATGTATATTTGTAATCTTAATCCCATTACGGCCTTTAATATATATGTTTCATTTAATGATGCCTTCATTTTAGTGCTTTATGTATATATGTTCCTTAAGTCTTATGTGACAGAATCTATTCTCAAGATGTTTGGGAATATGGAGATAGATTCTCATTTCCATAGACTTTAAAGCAAGTTCACAGTCAGTAGATTATTGGTAGGAACGTCATTAATCGGGAAAGACAGTCATCTCAATTGTCATCCATGACAAGTATGAGATACTTGTTGGTATGGAGGTAGTGAGTCTCATGGTATAGACATGTGAAATCGTGACAACACGTGGATACACTGATGTGATGAGTAAATCGAATAGTGATATAAAATTGGTAATGAAGGGATTCGAGTGCATGGTGATTATGATCAAAAGATCCATGCAATGTCAAGGATACAATTTTTTACATTCATTTCCAATTAGGTAGTCATGACATATTATGCTAGACGTCACTCATGACTTATGGGACTGAGTGTGCAATGGGATTACACACTTGGTTGAAAGAAAATAGTTTTCTTTATCCTAGCTAATTAGAACATAAACCTAGTAAGTCATAAACTATAAAGCATTTCCCATGGCTTGGTATAATATCATATTAATAATTTATCAAAGAATTTAAT
>CAOJBK015006350.1:0-13526 GCA_948294925.1 Codiaeum variegatum
AGAGGCTTCACATTTGGGGAGCTTAACGAAGGAGGGCGAGAGGTATTTTATATGTTCTAAACCTTCTTCGTTTCTATTGTATTTTGCACAATAATTGGATAGATCCTTGATATTGAGTATGGGTCCTTTTGGTTTATTTATTTGTTAAAGATTTTAATGAATATTTAAACCAAACCATGTCAAAAGTGTTTTGGCATGGAAAATGTTTTATTAAAAAAAAAACCGAACTGGGTACTGTTCACACAGTAGTGCTGTCCAATTCTGGACAGCCCATCGGTCTTCCACTGCGCAACTCCATATTCGCCCTTTAGTTTCTTAATTGAAAAAGTTTATCAAAGGGATTAAAACTTGATAATCTTATTTAAAAACCTTAAAAAGTTTCTAAATACCAATTCACCCACCTTCCCCCTCTTGGTGTCTATTATTGGAACAACATTTATGCTTGGCAAAAATCCTATAATGTTGAAGTCAGTATCTATATTTTTTTCAATGCTCTTAGCTCCTTGGAGCTCTTAGGAACTTAAGATTGGATTTTTTTTGGAAATTTTAGGGTAGTGAAACATACCTTGAAATGTGTGTCATTAGAAGCTATTTATAGTATTAATTAAAATCCCAAGAGAGACAAATGGCATTATGGCATTTGGCCAAGTGTCAAGTGATGGAGGAAACAGGACATTGGTCCCCCTTAGAGAAAGAACATGTGTCCTTGTTTCTATGTGGGAATATTCCTTGAATATGATGATGTGGCATTGTGAAGATGACTTCGAGTGGAATCCCTAGAAGATGAAGATGAAGCCTCAATTATTCCCACTATGCAAAGCTTTATCCTCAGTCTCGTATCTTCTTACTTGAGTTAACTTTGAGTTTTCCTTTGTTTTATGTCAGCACTTGGCCTTAATCATTTAACTATTAGGCCAAAGCTTATGTTTTTTAAACTAGATTCAAATCAGTGGCCCTCATTTCTCATCTAAGTGAGAAGGGATTCAAGTTCGAGCTCTTAATTTTAGCAAATTTTAAAACATTGGGTCGTCTATCTTTGAAGGCTTGGGCCCCTTTGTTCACCATATCTTCCCTCCAACATTGGGTGTATTTAATTTTCAATTATTGTGGACCGTTCTACTTTATTAATGTGTCTCTCGTATTTGCCAAGCCTTCTTCGGCTTTAGAGGCAAAATTTCACATTGTTTTGGGTCTTCACCTTAAAGTTTTTCACTCCTTCGACATGTTGTCTTTACTTGAAAGCCTTATCCATTTTCTCGGCTTTTGCATTTTGACCCAAAATATTCCATCTTAGTCAAATTGATATGATATGTCAGAGTTCCACCTTCGCATTGCAATTTGATCTTATCTTGGTGGTTTTTTGTTTCTTCGTTAGTTTCCCAAATATTTGTTTTTCAAAGACGAGGAACATTTTTAACGAAGAGATCTTCTTCATTACTTCGTGTCACTATTAGCTGTTTAAATTATTAACATGTGTCATTTCTTTCAGGGTATGTGGATAGTTTCTGTGAGAGTCTATATATTCTCTCATTTGATTTCTCTTTCTCACTTTTGACCTTTGTCTTTCTCAGAGCACTCCTATTCTAACTACTTTCTTGCTTCCTTGTTCTATTGCTTTTTTTCATTTTTCTTGTTCGGTGGCTCCTAACAAGAAGCAAATTCTTGTTTGACCTAATTATTCCTCTATTAAGGATTTCATAGAGAAGATTGACTCCTTGTTGGAGGGAAGTGAAACCAAAATCTAAGGTCGACTAGGATCACTTCAAGATCAACCTACAATGTGCTTCTCCTGCCATAATTCATAAGGAGCCTTCCCCTAACCATATAATTTTTCATTCCAACCCTAAATTGGTTATTCCTATTAGAACCAAACAATATGTTTAGTTCTATGACCATATGCTCCAAGATCTTTTGTTACCTTTTTTTCTCTTTCTTCTATCGCATCTTTTCTCACTTCCATGTGCACTCTCTTACCCTTATCCCTATCACAATTCTTTATATTCACTGCTTCAAAGACTTATGCTTTACTTTAAGGATATTGAGCCTCTCTATAGAGTTGTTTCATAACTTTTTCAGACTCGTTGCCATTCTTATAAACTTTGGAATTTACAAATCCTCTATGAATTCTGAAAAAGGAGTCTTCTCCATCAAGCCAAACAAATTCGAAGGCTAGGAAAGGAAGTTTCTCAATGTTGATTACATTGGGAATGACAAAAGTGGCTTAGGATTTAGTGGTGAGTTCCAAGAGCCACAGAAGTTTTCAAATGATCCAGAATTCTCTGAAGTAGATAAGAAGCACCTACTTCTTTTTATTAGCCTAAAGCTATTTTTAAAGAGAAACAAGATCTAAAAGAGCATTTTTCTTTGAGATAAACATGGGAATTTGGGCATTCCTTATAACCTCAGATCCATCTTAGGTAGTTTCAAATTTTACTTTTATTTTTATTTTCTGTATTCTTTTATTTTCTTAGCTTTCTAACCACATTCTATTTTTTGCAGAGGAGTCTGTCAAATCTTCTATCAACTATGATCTATTTGTCATGTTGAACTTCTCTAAGAAACAAACTAAAACTTTAGAGAAAATTGATCTTTCTGGCTTGATACCTATTTGCTGCTTTCAAACAGGTGAGCTTCGACCTCATAGTGAGGGGAAAATCAAGTCTATTACACAGAAGCTTTAACTCAGCAAAGTTGAGTATCCCTATTTGGTCCTATAATTCATAATATCCTTATTGTTCTCCTTGAAGAACGTCTTTTGCCTTTGCTGAAGTTTTAATGTTCCCTTTAATGAGGATTTCCTATTCTTCATAAAGAACTTCACTCTTCTCCTTGGAGAAGGTTTTTATTATAGTAAAAATTTAATTGCTCCCCTTGGGCATCTTTTACCTGCGAGATTTTCTTGTTCTTCTGTAAGAACTAGCATGCCTCCCTTGAAATGGCTTTTTCCTATCAAAAATGTCTTTTTTGGTTACCTCCCTTAGAAGGACTTTTTCCTGCCATACAGGTCTTTATTCTACTAATTAAAATTTGAAATAGATATTCAGATTCAAAAAGAGAGTTTTTTACATTAATCTTATTAGCCTCACATGGTTTAACATTCAGATTTTGATGATCACAAAATCGAGTGATATGTTAAAGTTCACTAACATGGATTATGCGGGTCAAAGACAAGTACTTAGGTCCCTAACAGTCAAGCGTGCACAACATCAACAGATAGATCATTAGTTACCTAGGTGACTGGAGTTAGCGGCCTAACTAGATACATTAAGCGCCTAATAGAAGACAAGTTTAGTTATAATTTAAAATGGATTAGTACTTGCATTATCTTGCATGAATCAAATCATTTTTAAAAATCTAAAACTTTCATGCATAGATTCCTTAAACTGATCAGGTCATTGGTTTGCTAAGGAAATATATTCTTTGACTAAAAGCATAAAACAAATTGAACAAACTGAACATTTTCATATTTGGTTGCAATCCAATGCCTAGGAAGCTGACATGGCTGAAAATATTGATTTACAGCAAATGTCAATCAGTCACTTTATGATTGACGAGTAGTTGTAGAAAGAGCTATTAGGAGCTTGTTTGAAATTATTTTAATCTTTTGTCTCTAATAGTTATTTTCTTCAAACAACTTCTATAAATAACATTCAAATCTTCACATTTAAAAGGTTGGTTGATGCCATTGATGAGATTAGAGTGAGCACAAATTTCAGATTCTTTAAGAACAAATTAAATTTTCCATTATTTCTCTTGGAATCATCTTTTCTCTTTTCTTAATCAAGTTTGGAACAATTTATTATGCATTAAAAGTTTCATCTCAAGTAAGAATTTATTTCTAATCATTTAACTTGAGTTCTTAACATAAATTCTTTCATTTCAACATATTTCTTATGCATTCATTGTATTGATCCATTATAGGATATGCTATAATAAAGTCTTTATTTTTCTGTATTTTAAACTTTTCTATTTTTCTAGCTGTAAAGGTATCCAGGTACCTAATTATACCTGTGGTTGTATTAGGTGTATCATAGCTGCCCAATTGAAAGTATATGAGAGGTTCATCTACTCTTAGGAATGGATGAGAGGTTTTCATAAATCTTAGTAAAATTCTAAGGGATTGGAAAAATGGTATATTTCTCTTGGGTTATGTCCCTAGTCAGTTAGGATTATAAAGGCTTCACTTTAGCCAACTGAATAAAGCTCACATAGTAGAGCTCCCAAAATGAGTGTTTTGAAGACTGATTGTAGGCCTTGTGTGCTGAACCAATATAAATCCTTGCGTTGCTCCTTTTTCATTTGTGTGCATTGATTTAGGTCCCTAACTATTAATAAAAAAAATTGGTGAATTATAAAAAAAATTGGTGAATTATTTTTGCTAAGTCTTTTCAGTAAACTTCTTATCATACTTTTAAACTCTCATTATCTCATAAATTGGTAAGACATTCACACTCAAGAAAATTCTATTAGGCTCCTAATCACTTAATCAAAGAACTAACAGTAAGTATTGGCTTACTATTGTAGGAATCTTCAGGTTGCTAATTAGCACGATAAGATACTTGTGCAGTTTCTTTCAGTCCTTACTGATAACTCAATATTTCTATAACTCAAATTACCCAAAAGAATTGATAATCAGACGTGTTTAGTCACCTAATTAAAAAAAAGAGTTGAAACTTTCAATTCATCCCCTCTTGGATGCATGATCTCACTCATAATTGGTATCAGTGCGTGTCTCTACATATATTTTAGGCTTAAAATCCTCAAAGGAAAGATCCTAGGATGGATGGTAAGGCACACAAAGCTCCCTTGCTCCCTGAAGGGAAATCCATCAACAGACCACTCTTTAATGGGACAGGTTTAACATCAACAGACCACTACTCTTCAATAGGACACACCACACCTACTGGAAAATAAGGATGATTCACTTCATCTAGGACACTAACATAGCTATCTAGAGTATGATCAGAAATGGACCTAAGCTTCCCATGAAGACTGTAGCAGCAACCTTAACAAGTGCAGTTATCAGTGTTCCTAAACTAGAGTCAGAATATAATAAAGATGACTGGAAGCAGATCTCTCTAAATGCTAAAGCCATGAATATTTTACACTATGCACTAACTCCATCTGAGTTTAACATAATTTCAAGGTGCACTACACCCAAAGCAATATGGGAAAAGTTAGAAAATACATATGAAGGAACAAAGTTGGTCAAAGAAGCTAAATTAAATATTCTAATGAAGGAATATGATCTATTTGAGAATAAGCCATGTAAGACCATCACAACAATGAACATCAGATTTACCAATCTGATAAGCTAGCTCGATGCTCTTGGGTATGTTATGCTGGAGAAGAACCAAATTCAAAAGATACTTAGGTCCCTACCTAAGGAATTGGACTCAAAGGTCAATGTTCTAACAGACAAAGAGGAATTGACAATGGTTGAGCTCATAGGCAATCTTCTAACCTATGAGATAATCCTAATAAAGAGAGTTGAGTTGGAAGCTAAACAAAAGAAAATAATTGCACTAGCTATCGAATCAAACTCATCAGGATCAGATGAGATGGCTGCTTATGCAAGGAAATGAATATATTTTTGAAGAAAAGAGGCAATAGATACTAGTGACCTAATAAAAGATAAAAGCATACTAAAGGAGAATTAACAAAGAAAGACTCAAATGAAGTTGTATACTATGAATGTAACAAGACTGGTCATATCCAGCCTAATTGACTACCTCCAAAAAGAAACAAAAAGAAGTATTGGCAATCTGGAGTGAATCAGAACAATCTTAGGCATTTGATGATAATTCTGATGATGATGAGAATGCTAATCCATGTCTAATGATTAGCTCAATTGACAACCCTAATGAAAAGGAAACTCCTAAGGTACAAATTTCTGACTCAAATGCTTAAAATTATTTTGAAAATACTTTTAGTGGGTACATGTGCCTAAAAGAAGCTCATAAATCATGAAAAACAAATTTACTGAAATTTTATTTGAATTATCATTAACTCAAGAATTCAATCATGACCTTCATAATGAATGTAAAAAAAATGAATTTTTTTGGGCAGCATTGAAAGATAAATGATGACCTCTCATGATCATTTTTCTTAAACAATAGCTTGGTTAAATCAAATGATCGACTAGCTGATAAGAACATGAAACTGTGTGAGATGCTTAGGTTTGATAGTAGCCCAATGATGAAATTGAAAAATGAAAGAGATGAATTCTCTCTTATCTTTCAAAAACAAAAATTTGTTATTGTTGAAATCAATTCATATGCAATTGTTCATAAAAATGTTTCATCTGAAGTTGCATCATCTTCAGATGACCTAAACCACTTAGTTGCCAGTTAGGTACCTAATCATAATTCAAAATCAAAATTGAAAATAGCACTGAGGTGGATTCATATATGGGTTCCTAAGGGAACTAAAACTTCTAACTTATCAAGACCTAATATAGATTAGGCACTTAAATCAACCTAATTTATTATAGGTGTGCTTGAGCAATAAGAGAAAATTAGAGGACTGGCATGTTGACAGCGGTTGTTCAAAGTATATGACAGGAAATGAAGCCAAGTTCTCTAAGTTAGACAAACAAACTAGGGATTTGTGAAATACGGAGATAAGAGAAAATCTAAAATAATTGGAAAAGAAACAATCAAGTCCAAGCCTCTTATCATTGATGTTTCACTAGTTAGAGGAGTCAAATAAAACTTACAAAGTGTTAGCCAATAATGTGACAAGAATAGGTGAGTTGTCTTTGAGGCCACCTACATCGAGGTTCAGTCAACCATCGATGGCAGTACCATTTTCATTGGTCTACGTGTAGGTAATATATATGCTGTTAATTTAAATCATTGAAATGTCAAAGATGAATACTTAATTTCTATTAAGGACAACAGTTTGTTATGGCACAGACATCTAGGGACTATTAATATGCAACAGATTGCTAAGCTGGTTAGCAAAGGACTGGTCAGTGGCCTGCCTTAAACAAAATTTGAAAAGGACCATGTTTAGGTAGCTTGCTAGAAAGGTAAACAAATTAGGTCCTCTTTTAAGGTAAAGTCTGTGATTTCCCCCGCTAGGCCATTTGAACTCTTACACTGTGACTTATTTGGGCCTGTAACACCCAGTAGTCTAAATGGAAATAGATATGCATTTGTAATTATAGATGACTAATTTAGGTACACATGGGTATTATTTCTTACTACTAAAAATAAAACCTGCTCATCTTTTGTTCATTTTTGTAATAAAGTACAAAATAAGAAAGGCTATGTAATTAACACTATTAGGAGTGACCATGGTGGAGAATTTGAGAATGAAATGTTTGACTCCTATTGCAAGCACCATGGGATCACACAACTTTTTTGCCCTCAGAAGACCTCTACAAAATGGAGTTGTGGAAAAGAAGAATAGGACCTTAGAGGAGATGGCAAGAACAATGCTTAATGAACAGTCACTTCATAAGTACTTCTGGGTAGAGGCAACTAATAGAGCTTGCTACATACTAAATAGGGTCCTAATTAGGCCTCTAATGAACAAAACTTCATATGAGCTATGAAAGGGAAGAAAACCTAATCTCTCTTAATTTTATGCATTTGGTTGTAAATGTTTTATCCTAAACAACAAGAAAAATTATTTGAGAAAATTTGATTCAATATCTAATAAAGAAATCTTTCTTGGATATTCCACATCTAGTAAAGAATATAGAGTTTTCAATAAAAGAACACTAGCTATGAAAGAATCCATGCATGTTGTTTTTGATGAATCTAACAATTTAAGCAACAGAGTTTCAAAAGATGATGTAGATGAAAAGGTAGCTAAAAAGCTAGATGAAGTGTATAGTAACTCAAGTAAGCCTAAAGAGGAAATGGAAGCTTTTGATCAACATGATGAAGAAAAAGAAGGTGGTTAGTTATCTAATGAAAGTGATAAGCTGCCTAATCCAAAACATTAGTCACCTAACTAGAATGATCAGTCGCCTAATCAAAAGCCTGATCTATCCAAAGACTGGAACTTTTTTAGAGATCATTTAAAAGAATATATCTTAGGCAGTCCATTAAAAAGAAGGCTCACCAGGTCAGCATTTAAGTAAACTTATGGTGACATAGCCTTTGTCTCACAAATAGAGCTTAAGACATGTGAGGAAGCATTATTGGATGAAAATTGGATCTTGGCTATGCAAAAAGAGTTAAATCAGCTTGAGAGAAGCCAAGTATGAAAGTTAGTACTAAGGCTAAAACACCAGTCAATCATTGGGATAAGATGGGTGTTCATAAACAAATCAGATGAGCAAGGCATACTGGTAAGAAATATGGCCGGATTAGTCGCCCAATGATACAATCAGTAGGAAGTTATAGATTTCGATGAAACCTTTACTCCTGTTGCTAGGCTTGAAGCCATTAGACTATTTTGTGTTGTTGCATGTTTCAACAATTTTACCCTTTATCAAATGGATGTAAAAAGTGTTTTTCTAAATGGTTTTCTAAATGAAGAGGTGTATGTTGAACAACCACCAAGTCTTAAAAATCCTTAGGAGCCTGAACATGTTTTCAAACTTTCTAAAGCTCTTTATGATTTAAAATAGGCCCCTAGAGCTTGGTATGAACGATTTAGTAAATTTTTGTTAGAAAAAGGATTTTCAAGAGGAAAAGTTGACACAACCCTGTTTATCAAAAATCATAAACATGACATGCTCATTATATAAATATATATGGATGATATAATGTTTGATGCTACTAATCCATCTTTATATGAGCAATTTTCTAAGGATATATAGGGGGAGTTTGAAATGAGCCTAACGGGAGAACTAACCTTCTTTTTGGGTCTCCAAATTAAGAAGTCACCTAATGGGATATTCATCTATCAAACAAAGTATACTAGGGAGCTACTTAAGAAATTCTCCAAATATAAAAAGCTGAAGAGCATTAGGACTCCAATTAGTCCTTCAAGCAAACTGGAAAAAGATGAAAATGGTGAAGATGTGGATATCAAGCTATACAGAGGCATGATTGGGTACTATATCTTACTACCAGTTAACCTAACATATAGTTTAGTGTATGTCTATGTGCAAGATTCCAAGCTAATCCTAAGGAGTCACATCATATTACTGTGAAGAGGATCTTTAGATATTGAGCAAGAACTGTTGACTTAGGTTTTTGGTATCCTAAAAATACTAATCTTCAATTAGTTTGATATAGTGATGCTGATTATGTAGGTAGCAGGGTAGATAAGAAAAGTACATTAGGAACTTAACAATTCTTGGGTCTCAGCCTCATCTCATGGTTTAGCAAGAAGCAGTCATCAGTAGCTTTGTCCACAACTGAAGCTGAGTATGTGGCAGCTAGTAGTTGTATGGCTCAAATTCTATGGATGAAGCAGCAACTAGCTGATTATGGCATTGACTCAAAAAGACACCTATTAGGTGTGAAAACACAAGTTCCATCAACCTATCAAAGAACCCCATACAGTAGTTAAGGATAAAATATATCAAAATCCAACATCACTTCATCAGAGATCATATTAAAAAAAGGAGATATTGAAATGGAATTTGTTTCATCAGAGCAACAACTTACTCACATCTTAACCAAGATATTAAATGAAGATAAATTCTGTAAGATATGTAGGAGTCTTGGTATAGGTACTCTAACCTAATCTCTTTGCTTTTCTTTTTATGCTTGAGTATTAGGCACCTAATGCTTACCATTAGGTCCCTAAGTAAGCTACTCTTCTGAGTTCCTCTCTTAGAATTGTAATGGTTGGTTTGAATAACATTTTATGTAACATTTACTTATAGACCTTTAGTCTGTCTCACATTCCTAGAATGGTGAGCATGTGAGGAGAGAGATAGACACCAAAGTCATGACTCGTCTTTTCATTTAAAAGTTTGACGGCTATGGGTAATCTAAGAGAAAGATCTCTTTTCCATTCCCTATAACTGTCCTGATTACTTGGTCCTTTATAATTCAAATTTAAATACTTTATTTATTTTTCAGTTTGGTGATTGGTTTAAAAGAACCCACACATTCTCTCTCTTCTCTAGTTCTGTAACCGAACAAAAAACGTGTGGCTGGGTATTTAAACCACACACTAATCACTATCTTCTTCACTTCTCATCTTCTACAACCCTAATTTCTTTTTACCAAAAATAGTAAACACTCACTAATGGTCAAATGATCCTCTCAAACCAAAAACTCACCCTCTCACTCCTCAAAACACCCAAAATCGTAGTCTCAGTCCTCAAGTAATGAAGAAACAACGTTAGAAAAACAGTCAGTGATCGCACCAAAGGCAGTTTAATTGGACATTTTTGGAATTGAAGCTTACTGTTTCAAAGAGTGGCTGGATTTTTAGGGATGGGACCCCTTTCTTACGACCAGTGATCCATACTTTAAAGAAACCATGATAGAGTTCTTCATGTCTGTTAGAAAAGGAGAAGTTGAGCACTCCCTCACTACCTTCATTGGTGGAGAATTAAGAATGACTACTACTTAAATGCTTAATGAGGTGTGGTCTCTACCTATCGATGGTGGTGTGATTGTGATAGAAGAACAGGCTGTGGAAGGGTATGATAGGAATAATTTCTAGAAGAAATTTCTCGAGATACCACCAGTAAACTAAACTCCACTAGTTATGGACTACATGCTCGCATGCTTCAAAAATTTATTGTCAACATCATCTATCCCAGGAGAGGTAGTTTTGAGTATGTAAACAATATACATTTGATCATCATGTGGCATGTGATAAAAAGGTAAAATTTATCTTTCCTCATTACCTAATCCATCAATTGTGCAACCTGAAGTCTAGTAGGGGAATGCCATATGGGAGTTAATTGACTTTACTATTTAAAAAGTTTGATGATGTGCTTAAAAATGGAGTTCAATTGAAGCACACAAATTATATTGGTGAGTCAACTCTTAAGAGTCTCAAAGTCAGTAAACTTGATCCTTATGAGGTAAAAGAGAAGAAAAAGGAAGAGAAGAAAAAGAAGATTAAGACTATTGCCAAGAGAAACATCACTGCTACTGAGCTTGCTATTGTGAGTTCAGAATATAAGAAAGGACAAGCGAGTCAGGTGCCTAAGGACATTATCCAGGAGCCTATTATGGAAGTTCATGTGCCTAAATCTACTACTAATGAAACTAAGATTGACCTAAATAGTCAAGCTAAGGATGTTAATTTTGAGGCAATAATCTCTCAGTTTGAGGAGTTCCAAAAATTAGGGACCCAAGCAATACAAGAGGTTCTGGACCAAGAATCTGAGGAGGAAATGAAAGAAGTCCCTTACAGTTCTGAGTACACTGTAGAAGAATCTTAGGAAAGTAAGTCCTCTGAAGAAAATCTGCTAACTTTACTGAGATAATAAGCGAAATTAGGGACCTAAAGGACACCATTTTTTAGAAGTTCAAAGAGCTAAAGCAGTCCCTAAGTGAAGCAGGTGAAAAGGACTCCAATACCATTGTTGAGAAAAATGAAGCAGTTGAGAAGCATCTAGGTGGGAAGATTTATGGTTTGGAAACTTAAGTGAGTAAGCTTCATACTGTTACTGCTGATCAGCTGTCCCAAGTCAGAGACCTAATTGGTAAGCTTGCTAATGGGCTTAAGGACTTGAAACCCAAACCTAAGACTATTGTTGGGACTGAGGATAGTTTTTTAGGATCTAAAAAAGGAAAGAAGAGAAAGAACAAAAGAAAAGAGGTTATGAAGGAGCCACCTAAGCCTACAACCAAGACACTTCCCACCAAAGTCAAGTCATCATCCCTGGAGATTAAGGACTGAACAACCTATAGATGTCGTGAACCTTTGATTTTCATCCAACTCTCTCTAATAAAATCAACCTTTATAGATTATTCTTAAGCCCCCCAACCTTTTGCTGATGCCAAAAGGGGGAAACTGAAAGAGTTTCTTATATTTTTGTCTCCTAAGTCCTAGGAATAATACTTATGTTTTTTTAATGATTATTTATGTTTACCTTTATGTTTGCTTTTAGGTTTACTATTTAGACTCCTAAGACTTGGGTTCATAGGGAGCTTCTAGTGTGTTTTTAAACCTAATTTTATATTATGAATGAATATGTATTTTCCTTTCTTATGTGAATTATTGCCTTATCATTTATTTACTTTTTATTCATTCATTGTTCATCAAGTCAAGGGGAGGCTCTTAAGAGCCTAACTGTTTATAAATTCAAATATAAATCTTTTTGTTTCATCAAAGTTAAATATATTTTTAATTCAAATCTAAATTTGTCTTTAAATTCAAATTTAAACCATTAATTCCTCTTGATTATATAAGGCAGTTTTGTCATCATAAAAAAGGAGAGAATGTTAGTCTCACACGGTTTACCATTCTGAATTTGTTGATGAAAAAACAGAGTGATATGTCAAAATTCACTAACATGGATTATGTAGGTCAAAGCCAATTACTTAAGTCCCTAACAATTAGGTATGCACAACATCAACAGACAAATCATTAGTTGCCTAAGTGACTAGAGTTAGCGGCCTAACTAGATCCATTAAACACCTAATAGAAGATAAGTTTAGTTATAATTTAAAATGGATTAGTATTTGCATTATCTTGCATGAAATAAATCATTTTTGAAAATCTAAAACTTTCATGCATAGATTCCTTAAACTGATCAGGCCACTGGTTTGCTAAGGAAAAATATTCTTTGACTAAAAGCATAAAAAAATTGAACAAATTGAACTTTTTATATCTAGTTGCAATCCAACGGCTAGGAAGCTAACATGGTTGAAAATTCTGGTTTCCAACAAAAAGCAAATGTCAATCAGTCACATCATGATTGACAAATAGCTGTTAGGAGCTAGTTTGAAATTATTTTAATTTTTTTTTTGTCTCTAACAGCTATTTTCTTCAAACAACCTCTATAAATACAATTCAAAATTTCACATTTAAGAGGTTAGTTGATGCTATTGATGAGATTAGAGTGAGCATAAATTTTCGATTCTTCAAGAACAAATTATTTTTTCCACTATTTCTCTTGAAATCATCTTTTCTCTTTTCTCAATCAAGTTTGGAACAATTATTATGCATTAAAAGTTTCATCTCAAGTAAGCATTTATTTCTAATCATTTAAATTGAATTTTTATCATAAAATCTTTCATCTCAACATATTCCTTATGCATTCATTGTATTGATCCATTATAGGATATGTTGTGATAAAGTCTTTATTTTTCTGTATTTTAAACTTTGATATTTTCTAGCTGTAAAGGTATCAAGGCACCTAATTAAGCTCGTGATCCTCTTGGATGATTGATCGCACTCATAAATCTCACCATTGATAACAAATTTTAAGTTGTTTTACATTTCATGTGTGTGATATATCTATTCCTTCGAGTGTTTGTAGCTTGTAGGTCATTGGTCCTATGACTTTTTAGACTTTGAAAGGTCTTTCCTTGCCATGTTGGAGCCAATTTGCTATCTCCTTCCCTTTTTCCTGCTGGTTCGAGGCTCCTCATCACCAAGCTTCCCATATTAAACTTTCTTACCTTGATTTTTTTTGTTGAAAT
>CAOJBK015008175.1:0-12994 GCA_948294925.1 Codiaeum variegatum
CCAACATTTATTTCTCATTAGGTAGTCATGATATGTTATGCTAGGTGTCACTCATGACTTATGAGGCTAAGTGTGAAATGGGATTACACAATTAGAGAAAGAAAAGAGTTTTCTTGATCCCATTGCTAAATAGAACATGAAACTAGTAAGTCACACATCATATAGTATTTCTCATAGCTTGGATATAAATTACATTAATAATTAATAAAAGAGTTTAATTAATTATTGATTATAATGGAATTAAACTTATAAATAAACTTACAAAGACCTTAGCATATCTTGAAGTTTAATTCACAAAGGGATAATTTCAATTAAGTCATAATTTTTATGAGATACAAATTAACATGATTGATTAAAATGGTTTTAGAAAAATAAATAAAATAATTAGGCTTGACATCAGATGTTAGCCTAATCCACATTAAATGTAGTTAATCAAGGTTTAAAGGTGATTCCTACTAACTAACAACTTAATCTAGTTGACTAATTGAGTAGTCAAATAGTCAACTAGACAAGTTACCATACCTTCCTTAATTTAAGGAAAAGGTAACTGATAGGTATAGGTATAAGTTGGGGTTTGTTATCATCTTTTTTCCTAACTCTCAATATAAGAAGAAGTGACACTACTCATCATCTTCTACCTTGAGTGAGAGAAACTCTCTAAGTGTTAGAGAAAGAAAGTTCTAAACACCACACCAAATAGAGAAAGGGAGTTTGTTTTTGAAGAAGAGTTCTTCAACTACAAACTCGTCTGCTATATCTTTGAGAAAGAAGTGTGTGGAGGTTCAAGTTTAAAACCAATCCCTTCATCTTAAGTTCTCAAGTAGAGGAGTAAAAACCAAAAGTTTGAGCAACCAAAGAAAGAAGGTTCAGGCTTTATAAAGAGAAGAGGAGATCAAGCTTTTGGGAACAACTAGGTGTGTCTCAAGTTAGAGGCTTCACACTTAGGGAGCTTAATAAATGAGGGAGTTGAGGTATTTGATACTTCTAAACTTGAAAGTAGAATCATGTGTCCAAGTGGGTAATGAATTGTACCTTTTTATATTTTTCAAACACCCAATTGATTTATCAAGTTAGGTTCAGGTGTCTAATATCAATAAAGAATATATGCAAAGTTATCCATAAATTAGGTAACTCTTGTTACCAATAAAGGTCCAAAGGCTTCAATCAGTCACTTGATGCAAATTACCCAGATTTCTGTATGAGTATTTGGCACCTAACAAATATTCCTGTGGTAAGCCAATTGTTGGATTAGAAGCCTAATCATTAAATTTCCATTTAGTCAATTGATATATTTCATTTGAATTTATAGTGAGAGATGTATATGATATGAAAATGAGGAGGATTTTTGAAAAACATTTCTTAGCTTAAGTATTAGGCACCTAAGTAAGGCGTCAGGGGCTTGATAAGCAAAAATTAGATGGTTGATAAATGTACAAAAGTAAAATTAAAAAGTTAACTCATGGATTTATACTGGTTTAGAACTAACGCCTACGTCCATTCCTCAAGGATCACACATTGAGATTTCCACTATAACCACTCTATTTCATTTGGAAAGAGTAAGCCCATTTATAGCAATCTAACTTCCTTAGATGCCTATCCCAGAAGAGTTATCCTTACTCTTCTGTAACCCTCAAAATTTACATAGACTTATAATAAACCTCTCATCGACTTTTAGGTGCAGATGAACCTCTCACAAACTTTGAATAGGCGGCTGTAACACACCAATACAACTATCAAGCTTAATAGGTACCTGACAGACCTCACAGACATTAACTAGGCAACTGTGACATCCTTAATAAAAACTTCAAGCTTATACAGGTGCTTGAGGAATTTTACATGATTTTTCAACAAAAATACAAATATAAAATTTTATTGTGAATTCCTATATGGATCAAGATTTGAATGCACAAAGGAATTTGGTGTAGAAACAAATTTTAATGCAATCTTAAGATTAAAATATAGCTATGTAAAATTCACTTAAGATATTTTAAATGATAAACAAATTCTTTTCTATCAAATACTTGGAGGAATATAGATGGAAATAAATAAAATTAATCTCAAGAAAAAAATATTTTTAAAAAAATTAAAAGCTTACTTGAGATGTAGAATTAAAATTGATTATCTTCCTTCAATGCATGATAAATTTTGAAGGAAAAATGTAATCTCAATAAAATAGATGAGAAACCTAAGTTTCAAAAATGAAGTGATACTTGAGATTTTGAGTGAAAATTAGTTCCTTCTCCTCAAATGCATCAACCTCATAATGGAAGAGATAAGAGAATATTTATAGATTTTTGAAGATATGGCTGTTAGGAGCCTGATCAGAAAAATTCATTTAAAAAATGCTAATAGCTCCATTTTAGAAGCATGAGCCCAACAACTCTATTTTTTTTAGGAATCTGTGCTCAACAACTCTTTTATCAGTCAACTGACATAGACTGACACATGCATTAGAGAGTTGTCTAGTCTTCGTAAAAAGTTGTCAACTAAAAACTTTTTCTCTTATCTCTAGAAAATATGACTGTTGGTCAGATGTGGTTTAGGTGAGTGTGTGAAAATAATTATTCTATTAGAAAGCCAATAAATTCTATTCATTTATCATAAATACAGTTCACATTTATCAGGTCCACCTCTTCCTGTGAATGAATCTGCTAACGGGGGCAGTTGTAAATCCATATTTTTACACCATCACATCCAACCCGTTAATGCGAGCCCAGAGACTCAAATCAAACCCAAAGTGGACCTAAAATGAACCTAAAAAGTCTAAAAAATAGAAGAACCAAATCAGATTGAACTGGATCTGCGAAACAGGCTCTTGAGCCAAGCAGCTGGTGCTTGAGAACAGTGCCTGGCACATGCACCTAGAGACAGACACATGCACCCAGTGTGTGGCGTATGAGCCCAGTGCCTGGCACACAAACCTGATTTGTTGACTTTCTAAACCCAATTTTTCAATAAATTGGACCTTTTCGATCACATTTTCAACAACTTTTACACTTTGATACTTTGTTGAAATATTGACTAAAAACACTAAAATTCAAAATTCTATCGAATTGCTCACTCAATTTCTTTCTTGATCACAACGAAGATTCGATCCGATATAGTAAAATTGTCTGAGACACCAGTCCCACATCGACAAAAGCCAAAGGTAATATATTCAAATGGTAATGTAATTTTATTTGGTTTTGAATTAAAACCCTAAAAACTGATCTAGGTAAATCCACATCTATTCAAACTCTTTTTTTAAAAATCTGAATCTAAATTGATTAATAGTTAATTTGGTTAACCTTGTCTTAATTAAAAATAGTTAGCACTTGAACAAACACCACCCCTCTTTTTTAAAACAACCCCCAATCCTTTGTAATAAGGGAGAACAATATGGGGTTTGATTCCCATTCAAAGGGATATGTCGATAAACCATTCGGGGTTCAACTCCAAAAAATTAATTTTTCTTCCTTTCTTCTCTTTTTTATTGTTATGTTTGTTTGTCTCTAATCTTTTGCAATTTTCAATTATTTATCTATTGGTTATGTTATTTTATTTCTTATTTTGTTGTTTCATTACTTATAGTCTAGGCAATTCCTTTTTAGCATATGATTATCAAAGGAGGAATTAGCCTGATCTATTTCTTAATATGGCCATTGTTAATGGAATAGATCTGCCACCTTTATATTTTTGTATTATACTTTTCTTTTTTTATTTTTATTTATTGTTATTGCCTTTATTATTTATACATTTCCTTTTCAGTTGTTTATTTCATTTCTATTAATACTTAATAAAAGGGAATATGTATCCTTCATATGCCTTTTGGCTAAAGGAGGGATCCCCTCTATTTTTTCTCTTTTTATCTGTATTTAGTTTAGTTTCTTTCAATTATTTTATTTATTTATTTTGCCAATGGAGATGTCTGCCCTCACTAGTACCTTTCTAAATAGAGGAGGGACCCCTATTTATTTATTCCTTTAATTCATTGCTTTCTTAAATATATGTCATTCATGTAATATATCCTGTTCATTCATCATTATAAATGTTATATTCTGTCCATGTGCTATATTGAAATGTCATGCATGCATAAAAATCCTTTCAACTAAAATCTTATGATTTTTAAGCTAAAACTGTTTAGAAAATGAATGTTTTTTCTAAAAGCTAATTTGTATCGATCATGAGTCCTCGAGTCCATCCTTTGGTTCAGGTTTTGTGTCTTTTCCAAATTTGGGAAAAATTACATTTTTATAAAAATGGTATCTTAATCACCATGAAAACTAATGCTTTTTAAAGAATTAAGTGGCAACTCACACACACACGTGCACCTAACGGGCCCATAAGGGGTTCAGCTAACATGAGAATCTGTCTGCCAATGCCATGCTGTGAGGCCTAGTCCAAAAGCTCGCGGGAATTTTTAGTATGCCTTCGAGTTTATGGCTCGAGGAAACTAACCGCAAGGGGTTAGATTACACATACTGTCATGGTTATGGACAATTCCCACATTTGTGCATCTACATATGTTCATTAGCATACACATGGTGTGTAAAGCATTTAGAGTCGCCACCTAATTCTTTAAGAAAATTTATTTTCTATGGTGATTAAGAAACCATTTTTCCTAAAGACTCCATTTTAGGAAAAATCTGACATTTCGCCCAATTTAGAAAAAGTTTAGCCTCGAACAAAAGGGAGTCCAGGGATTCATGATCTGACTAAACAATTTTTTAGAAAAATAGTTTTAACCATTTTTAATAACAACTTTTGGCTTTAAAAAATGTGATTCCGATTAAAATCTTATTTTTGTGTATGCGTGGCATACCAGGTGATGCGTGAACAGATATTCATGGCAATAATGATGCATGAGCATGGCATATTATGCATGACAAACCATAAAGCAGTAAAATAGAAAATAAATTAGAGGTCCTTCCTCTAGCCCACTTCAAGTTCTAGGGAAGGCACACATCCCCAAAGAAAGCGATAAAATTAAATTACATTGAAAAATAATTAAAATCAAAGGATCTCCCCTACATTCTTAGACCTGGGAAGAGCACACATTCCCAAATACAAAACCATGATACAAGAATGAAAATACAACTAATCACAATAATGAACAAAATAAAGTAAGCAATTGCAACAAATATAATAAAAAGAAAAAGTAAGATAAAGAAAAATATGATTATTGGAGTTGAAGCCATGAAACGGCTTACCAGCATATCCTTTTGAATGGGAATCAAACCCCATGTCATTCCCCCTACTCGCGAACGGCATGGTTATTCTGATAAAAAATGGGTAGTTTGTATATTCGGTAGCTAAAAAATTTTAATTACTAAAACCGTCAACCATGTAAGATATTAATCAATTCAGTTTTGATTAATAAAAAGTGATTTGGATGTGACATAATCGCCTAACTTCATTTTAGGGCTTAGTTTGATTTGTTTTTATGAAACATAAAGATGTTAGAAAAACATGCCTTAATTCAGATTTAAGGGCTTAAACTGGTTCGTTATTATAAAAGTGGAGTTTTAACAGAGCATGCCTTATATTAGATTAAAGGGCATTAATTAATTCGAGAGTAAAAGAAAATGGAGTATATTATACCCAATTTACCTTTAACTTGTGGGATTTGGGAACTGGAGGGTCTGATGGCTTGATAAATCTAGAATGAGTCCTTGTTGTGTTCAGAGAGGATCAGTGTCTGTCTGTCTGAACTGGAACCATAAAAACTCGAATTGTTGAATTGATTGAAACTAGAATGCTTTTTATGAGATTCTAATGATTTGATTTGATTAGGTGAGAATTGTAGTGTTTATGAGTGTCTGGAGGCTGAAAGTAAGTCAGTTGGAATTGAGTGGCTAAAAAATTTAGAATTGAAACTATCTAGATAGTCTGAATTTATAGGAAATTATGCCAAAAACCCTAGGAGTCAAAACATGTGCATTTTAGTGGCTAAAAAATTTAGAATTGAAACTATCCAGATAGTCTAAATTTATAGGGAATCATGCTAAAAACCCTAGGAGTCAAAACATGTGCGTTTTAAACCAAACACATGCATTTGTGGCCAAATGTATGCGTTTGTTCAAAACACGTGCATTTGTGGGCCTGGGTCACTGGACTCAGTTTTCTGGTTTGGTTCAGTCTAATTCAATTTTGGGGTTTTATGGGTCCATTTAAAGTCCGATTTGAGCTTTGTTTAAACCATTGGGATCGTATTAACGTGCCAGATTTAATGGTGCAAAATTAGGGTTCACATTTAATGCGGTAGTTGAACTTTTGCCTATAAAAGGGCTTCAAAGCTTCATTTGTCTTCACATTTTCAAGTTTTCTTATTTCATTTCTCAATTTCTCTTCTTTTACCTTTCAGACTCGGGAAGAAGTTTTGGATGATACCAGTTGATTTTTCCGAGGAAGAGTAGGATTTGTTGGCACATTTGACTGCATCTCTAGAGGGAGAGATCCTGACTTTTGGCATTCCATCATTCAGCGACACTGTTGATGATCCATAGTGCAGTTTCACTATGGAGGAGCTACTTGGTGACCTGCCTAATTTGTCCACCAACTTACCTGATTCTGCGGTTATTCTATTACCAAAGTGGGGCATTACCGATCACTTACTGATGGATTGCCAGGAGCCACATACACCTATGAATCCTGATCTTCTAAAGAATTTCCAGGAACATGCGAGCTGGAATGACTTTCCCTAGGTATGTATTTTTTCTCTCCCTTTTTCTTTTTAACTTTCTATGCCATTTGAATTTTTTTTGTATCAATTTTTTTTTCGGCACGTCTATTTATTTTCACTCGCATTTATTTTTATGCTAAAAAATAAAGTGGAGTTAGAAACAAATAAGAATATAAAATGATGACTTTGAATACGTACCTATAGGGCAGCACCTTTAAACAGAGGGGTTATAGGTCGAGACTAGATAGTGTGCTATCTTTCTTGCACGGTCATGAGGTTGTGGCTTAACGCATTGCTCCGACTCATCTTTCTGCTTGGATGAGTCTAGATATAGGGCGATCTCCTGATAGGAATCTGATTTTTGCTCTGGCCGAGAGGTGGTGGTGGACCACCAACACATTTCATTTGCCAGTAATGGAAATGGCTATGACCCCCTTCGAGTGGGCTAGCTTGAAAGACATGCTCTTCAGGTGTAGGACTGTCACCTTTGACACACTGTTGCAACTTGAGTATGATGTGGCTCATCTACTTGGGGAGCCATTGGATTGAAATTCTACTGGGCTACTTCCTAGGAATGACTTACTAAGCTTGTTATCCCTGATGGATCTAGTACAATACTTTGTTGACTAGTGTACTAGAGTCTATCTCGTGATCATCCTATCCACTATTTTTTTATACAATGAGGTCAGCTGGGTTGATCTAGGGATCCTAGCTTTATTGGAAGACATGAGCGAGCTGGGCGAGTATGACTAGGCTAGAGCTGCGATGGCTGCAGCGTACAGAGGTATGGGCATTCTGTTTGGAGTTGCTAAAGTAGCTATCCATGCGACTGCTATTGTATGGGAGGTCAATATTACCCTTTTATTCTTCTGATTGACTTGATGTTTTCCATATTATTGAATTTTTCACTTTCTTTGTAGCTTTAGTCTTTTCCCCATATCAAGACAATTGCTTCTCGGATTATGCTTTGAGACCATTTTCCCTTTCCAATGGGGAGGATATGGTGCTGAGAGTCTTGATTCCCATATCAAGACAACTTTAATTTTTCTTACTATTGGCATATTCTGGCCACATTAACTGGGGTATGTTCTGATAACTTCACCCATTTTTTGTATGAGTTTCTAACATATGCCTATTATTTTGACAATTTTAAGTCGTTTAGAGACTCTTCCATATGGTTCAGCTTGAAGGTGCCAACATTCATGCTATTAGGATCACCTTTACTCAAAGGCAAATTCTGATTGGCTCATCTAATCTGATAAAGTTCTTCCTCGGAGGATATATGATAGCCTAGTCCACTGAGGAGAGGATGGTACCCACTGATCCCCCTGTGCAGATGAGGGAGAGGATGTTTGGTGCTTTTTAGACTTACTAGAGAGCGGGGAGAGCTTAGGAGGACAATCTACTTCTGGATGACTCCTATTCAGACTTCATAGCATCCCATTTTAGGTTGGGATGCTCCCATTTTAGGCTAGTCAGGGTCAGACCCAGAGAGCGGGTGTTGCTACTGGTTCAAGGCAGAGGCTTCATAGTGGGAGTAGCCGTCGAACTACGACCCACTATAGTTCTGCTTTCTCGGGCATGGGTGTCTCCACGTTACACATGCCATCTAGTTCTAGTCAGACATGGCATACACCTCCCCACATTAGTGATCAGGTCACTTACAATAATGCATCAGGTGCTAATCGGGTTCACCATATGAGTCATAAGTACTTGCCGAGAGAGCCTCGGGTAGATTTCACTCACCTTCCTAATGTGGTAAGTTTTTAAACCCTTTTTTCATTTTATTTTTCTCTGTTAACAGCTTTTGATTTTTTTCTTGTATACTTTTGACAAGTACCAAGTCTGATTCATAGTTAGGGTGTCGATACCCATCAGAGGCAGGCATTCCACTTTAGCACTATTCTTGTGGAGTTAAGCATCTTGAGGAACTAGCTGGAGTTGAGGGCCGTTAGACATCATGGGGTGTAAGCTGATCCTAAGGAGCAGGTTATCGAGGAGGAAGCTGAGGATGATACATGATTTATGCTTGACTGTATTAGGGCTCCAGTTATGGGCTTTGTAAACACATTTCTGCTTTTGTTATATTTTTGAACTATTGTTGAATTTTTATTAAAATTCAGGAAATTTCCATTTATTGTTGCTTCGTGTTTTTTTTAGTTTTTGAAAATGATTTTACTTGAAAATTTTGATTGAAAAATATTTTTGGGCTGGAAACCGAGCGAAAACAGAATTGGATTGGGTCAGAATTAATTGTATCAACGGGCCGGGTCAGAGTGCGAGAAGAGATGACACATGGCAGCTAAACGCATGTGTTTTGGACCAAATGCATGCGTTTAGGCCTAAACACATACATTTTGCCTCAGTTTGTGAGTTCAGCCTTTCAAAATCAGTTTTGCTGCCTCAATTTGACTTCCACTATAAATAGGTGTACGAAAATCGATTTTTAACTCATAAAATCACTGGGGAACATAATTATTTTTAGTAAAAGTCAATTTTTTTTATTTTTACCCATAACATGGAACCCTTTTTCAGTCAAATGAGGAATGGATGGTGCAAGAATTTAGACAAAGTGAATAGGATCAACCTCGAAAAATATGATATGAGTTCTCTGCCAACACTTAGGGGTGTAAAAATTGATTAGGACTTTTTCAATTCTTGCATTCAGTTTTGGGATCCTGTTGACCACGTATTCTGATTTGGGGCTGGCATGGATGAGATGTGTCCGACTTTTGAGGAGTTTTCCTTTTTGCTTTGTATGAGTCCCAAGGCTGACTTGGCTATTCCAGTTGAACAATTAGGCTATTTTAACTCATTTAACAGGCTTATGAATTTAAGCACTGAGGCCGCTTCAGACTTAATGAAAGATGATTGGGTTAACCTACCTGTTTTGGCCAAAATGTTTTGGGAAATGAAGGAGAATGATTTAGTTTGGCGAGATCGAAGATTAAAAGCCTATGCCTTTGGTTTGACTATAGGCTACATCTTTATGGGCCTAGTTGGATGGGTAGAAGCTAAAGTGACTTATCTGATACCCCAGATGGGTGAAGGTAAGTCAATTATGGGCATGATTTTGGCTGAAACACTACTGAGCCTTAACCATTATTACAACTCGAGGGAGCCTTGGTCCATTAGCCTGATTTTGCTCCAGGTACTAAACCTTCTTTTTTGCTTATCTATTTTAATGTGTTTTTGAGGCTTTCCTTTGATTTATGTGTTTCTTGTTAAATTTGGCTGATAGACCATCTCAAGATTATTCCTAGACCTGATAGACCAAACTACTCTATAGCTTGGTATCGCACTCGAAGTATTGTTATCTATTTTAATTATAAGAATGAGTGGATTAGTTAGTTGATGGAGCTGAGTCCTTCAAATTTACTATAGAAATCTGATTAGTACACCATTAAGCAATTTATGCTAAAGAGTTAAGGGTACAAGCATATGTATTTTCTTGGTTTTCGGTATGTGACTTAGTAGTAGGAGACTAGCATCATTCGTCATATGGGACATGATCTTGATGTGCCCGAGATGGTTTACTATTTGAAACGACCTTAGTGAATGATCGACTGGCTAGAGTTGTTCTCTCTCATTGGATCAAGTTCTTCAAAAGGGCGTGATTATCCTAGATGATGACTATGGCAAGCTTCCAGTGTATCTTGAGTGGTGGACTGAGGCATGCTGGCCAAAGGAGAAGGCAAAGTGATTCGCTCTTCCAACTGAGATTGAAGATTGAGTCTGAATTTTAGACCTAGGAAAATAAAACTTTTTTTATTTTATTTTGCTTTTCTGTCTCAAATATCTTATTTTGGATGTTTTAAAAGATGAATAAGACCTCAATTAACATTTTACTTTTTATTTTATTAAGATCTTATTTTTTCCTTGGTCACCCTTTTTTACTTTTCAATTTAGCGAGTTATCTTGATTGTTGCCTAGACCACCTTTTCGATTTTGAGTCTATCAGGTTGTACCCTAAATTTTGCCTAAGCCACTCGTTTAGGTTTTCAGCTTAGCGGGTTTCATTCTTTTTTCAATTTTTGTTTATTAGCTTTTAACTCTTAAATGCAATGTTAATGAGCCCAAATGAAAATTTAATTTTTATTGAATGATTTGGATTATACCCAATAAGGGTTGCCTATGTATCTCCTTACAAAAGATATTTTGAAAATGAAGTACATGATAAGTTTGGAGAATTAGGTCCACGTAATTCTTGTTATACAAATGATGTTACCTGAATGCATGCTCATGCAATAAGAATGCCATATGAAGTACTTCTCAAGCTAATCAAAGTTTATAGGATGGTTGAACTCGTTGCCATCGACAGCAATCAGGATGACCCCCTATGCTTGACATGATTTTCTTGATTATATATGGTCCACTCCAAGGAGGTCTAAATTTCCCTCGAGTTTCTTGCATAACTTGTCTAATCTCTTTGAGGACTAAGTCACCTTCTGAAGATTGTGACTTCAAACCCATTTATTAAAATGCTTGGCAAGCCTGATCTGATAGTTTTGTGTGTGGTGGAGAGCTTCCATCATTTTTTCATCGATTTCACTAAGTTAATCATAGTTGGCTTATTTCTAGTCGAGTTCAGAGATCTAAGTTTCCATAAGAACTTTGGCTATTTGAATTTCCAACTCTATGAGGAGGACTACTTCCATTCCAAAGACCTGTGAGTAGAGGGTAGCTCCGGTAGCCGATTTGTATGCCGACCGATACCTAAGGAGGGTCCTTGGCAGATGTAGGTTCTAACCTTTGTGTTTACTGATCATCTTTTGAAGCTTGTTCTTTAATGCTTTGTTGGCAGCCTAGACTGCGCCATTGGTCTGAATATGTATAGGGAAGAATTGTGATATTCAAACCTTTCATTCTTTAGGAGAGTGAGTACCTCTTAATAGAAGTGGGAGCCATTATCTGAGATGATCTCATGCTAAACACCATACCATGCAATGATGTTGGTTTTGAAGAATTGGGCTGCCTTCTTTGTATCTATGACTTGGTAAGGACCAACTTCAACCCATTTAGTGAAGTAATCTATGGCCATCAGAATGTACTCATGGCTAGTAGATTACTTTGGTGAAATCTTGCTGATGACATCAATACCCCAAATAGCAAATGGTCAAGGAGTTGATATTGGATTCAGAGGTGAAGAGGGGAGCTTCTGGAGCTTTGCATATTCTTGGCATTTAGGGCACCTTCGGGAGAATCGTGCACAGTCCCCATTCATAATGAGCTAATAGTAGCCTTGGTTAATGATCTTTTGAGATAATGCCTAACCATTTATGTGGGTGCCATCTATCTCACCATGGATTTATTTCATGATTTTTTTGGCCTCTTCGTTTGAGATGGATCTCATTCACTGTGTTTTTGTATAGGATGTCACCTCCGTGGATGTATCTACTAGCCAGTTGCCTAATGGTTCTCCTTTCTGATTTAGAGGTTCCTTCAGGATATTCACCTTTTATGAGGTAGATGTAGATGTTCCAATACCAAGGAACACCATTCCAACACCATTGCTCTTATGATTGGATGCTCCATCAAAATATAGTTTCCATGTTTCATTTTGAAGGAACAAGAAGTCTTCGTCAGGAAAATCAGGTTTGTCCCAATGATCATCAGTTGGGACAATAACTAGTTGATCAACAATGACACTACCCTTGATGGATTTTCTCTAAACTTATTTAAGGTCGTAGGCTACCAGTACTACCATTTATATAGTCATTTTACTATCTAAAATAAGCTTCTCTATGAGATACTTCAACGGACTTTGATCAGTGAGGACATGTGTGATGTATGCCCTCAGGTAGTGCCTCAATTTGAGACAGACCCATACTAGAGCAAGGCAGATTTTCTCAATGTACTTGTACTTGAGCTCATGAGTCAGTAGTTTTTACTTAGGTAGTAGATGGAATTCTCTTTGTGAGAATTCGAGGTACTTTATGCTAGCATTGCCCCCATGGCTTCCGTAGTGATAGTCAAATAGAGCAATAGTGGCTGACCAGGTCTTAGAGATTATAGAACTTGTGGATTTGAAAGGTACTCTTTAATTTTTTTGAAGGCTCTTTGACACTCCTCATTCCACTATTTAGAGGATTTTTTCTTAAGTAGGTTGAATATTGGTCCACAAGTTTCTACTAACTTTTGGATGAACCGATTGATGTATTGTAAGCAGCCTAGAAAGCCTCATATCTCCTTTTAGTTTTAGGCGGTGGCATGTCGATAGTGGATTTAGACTTGGATGGATCCATTTCAATGCCTTTATTATTGACCACGTAACCTCAGGAACACTCCAAATGAGGCTCCAATTATACATTTATTGGGATTTAGCTTGAGATT
>CAOJBK015009238.1:0-11106 GCA_948294925.1 Codiaeum variegatum
ATTATTATTATTATTATTATGTAACTAAACTACTTTATTAATTTATACATATAAAACTCATTAAATTATCCAAATATAAGACAAAAAAAAAATTAAAAGCTAAATCCTCAAAATTTGTTACAGAATTTAAATTTCACATCCCAATTAAAAGTAGCAGTACATAATTCAATTCTTTTATTCCAAGTATGTAACATCAATATACTAAAACCCTCTTGTCCTCTTACAAGTCTCGTTCTCTGGATTTATATCTAGTTTTCATGAAACTTTAACAACTTTTTTTCACTATTTTATCTCCACTTGATCATGGCAAGCACAAGTAGAGACAAAGGAAAATCTATAGAAGAACAATATTTGAATCTCTCTCTCATAGAAGTAGAATCTGTGTTCTCGGTTAACAATGAATCATTACGTGAAGTGGATGACGACCTCAAATACTATCTGGTGAGTACTTTTCTCATAGACAGCCATAAAATTCAACTTTATGGTACAAACAATGGCAGCTGCATGGCGACTAGTATGTGGGCTAAATGTGAAGGGTGTGGGAGAAGATCGTTTCCTATTTAGGTTATACCATGAATTAAATGTCAAGGTGTTAGAGGAAGGTTTTTAGTCATATGAACAGAGTCTATTAGTGCTCAGAAAAATCACAGATACAACATCCGTTCTGACAACCCCCCTCACAACTAATAGATTCTAGGTACAAGCACATAATCTGTCTGCTGGCTTCATGTTAGAGCACATTTTTTAACTCATTGGTAACTTTGTGGGGAAGAAATACATCGAATCAGACCCAAACAACTTTATTAGCATATGGAGATCATATCTTTGTATAAAGGTCGAATTTGAAGTCACCAAACCTCTCAAGAGGAGAGTGAAGATGAAGAAGGGTGGAGCTGATAGTTTCTGGGTAAACATAAAGTATGAAAGACTAAACACATTATGCTTTGTATGTAGTATTATTGGACACTCTAACAAACAATGCAAGCTGGTTTTTCAAAATCCCCACATTCAGCTGGAGAGGCCGTATGGAAATTTTATGAAGGCTCAAAACAGAAGAAACCAATTGAATATTGATGCAAGGTGGCTCTGGTCGGAAATTGGGGAGGACGATGATCGTTTTTCGATTACTCAGAGTGTTACCCTTGAGAACGTCAATTTTGGAAAGGGCGAGAATCATGGGATTGGTCAGCAAATTAGTGGAAAAAATCTCAGAGGTAATGGGGGAAATGAGGCTGTCACAGGAGCATTAAGAGGCGCGATATCCCCAATTCCTAAATCTGGAGCAGTTGTGAATTTAGAAAGTGGTGGAAATAAGGAAAAGGAAGATGTGTTAGTAGCAGATCCTAAAACAAAGAGAGTAGATGAGGTTGTGGGCTAGATGGATGTAGGCCTCAAGGATTGTGAACCAATGGATACTTCTACTAGGCCTCAGGTTTCACAAGATTTGAGGAAGGAAACTCAATAAATGTTTTCAAAAAATGGATTAGAGGCGGGCTCTGGACTCCAGACCCACCTAGCCCAATAAGTGCCCTAGTTTGGAATTGTCATGGTTTGGCCAACCCACGATTCGGGTTTTAACGAATCTAGTCATATCCAAAAGGCCATGTCTAATTTTCCTTAGTGAAACATTAGTTAAAAATGATAGAATTGATTGGGTGATGAATAAGTTGGGCTATGATAATAAATGGGATGTGGACTGTAAAGGCCATAAGGGTGGGCTAGCCCTTCTTTGGAAAACTTCTACTTGCAATGTTTCTATTCTAGGCTTTTCTTCTAACTATATAGATGCCCAAATTGAAATAAAGCAGTTGGATAAGAGGAGATTCATAGTAATCTATGGGTATCCATCATCTAGCCAAAAAAGAGATACGTAGAACTTTATTAGGCATCTCTCTTCAACGTCTAACCTTCCCTAGTGTGTACTATGTGACTTCAACAATCCCCTGTCTCGCTCAAAAAGATGGGGAAGAGTGGTTTATCCTCAGTACTTAGTCGGTGGCTTTAGGAGAGCTTTAGATGATAACAGGCTCTTTGAGATCAACACAATTGGTAGCTAGTTTATATGGGAGAGGCACCATGGGAAAGTAAATTGGGTTCAAGGCATATTAGATTGGAGATTGGCTTCAAAATCATGGATGAACTTATTCAACAATGCAGAAATCCATGTATTAGATGAATCATCATCAGACCATCTTCCCCTTTTCTTAAATCTTAATAAAAGAATCTATACCCCCCATTCCAAATGATTCAGATTCAAAAATATGTGGCTCCTTGAGAGGGACTGCAGATCGGTGGTGGAAGCTTTCTAGCAAAGATATACAGGTATAGATCTCTGTGATAAAATTCTTGCTTACGGTTTTGAGCTTCAAAAATGGGGAGGGCCTTTAGTTAAAGATTTCAACTAAGAACTGGAAAATTGTAAAAAGCTGATTCAGGATTTCAGAGATCGGAGGGATGTAGTGGGGATTGAGGAGTTTAACAAAGCTAGGACTCGATATTTCTCTACTCTTACTAAGCAAGAGCGATACTGGCAGCAGTGAGCCAAGACCTTCTGGCTCAAGGTAGGGGACTCAAAAATCTCTCTGTTCCATAAATATGCTAGTGGCAGGAAGCAAAATAATGCTATTTGTAGATTGAAGAATGAGAACGTAGACTGGAAGACTAAACCATAAACTATCAGCCAGACATGTTGTGAGTATTTCTCCTCTCTTTTCAGTTCTCGTGGTTCTACTGCTGTTGATGTTTGGAATTGCATTCCTCAAACCATTAACAAGTCATTGAATGATATGCTTATGGCTCCTATAGCAGAAGAAGAGATAAAAAAATGTTGTGTCCTCAATGCATCCAAATAAATCACCAGGAGTTTATGGCATGAACTCCGCTTTTTTCCAACATTTTTTGATGGTGATTAAAGAGGACCTCTTGTTAATGTGCAAAAATTTTATGGAATCAGGTGTTCTTCCAGATAAGATTAATGATACTGGGATTGTTTTTATTCCAAAGAAAAAGAATCTAGAACGTGTAGCTGATTACAGACCGATTTCCTTATGTTGTATGGCTTATAAGATTATTGCGAAGGTTATGGGAAATCGCTTAAAAATTATTCTTTCATCAGATATCTCAGAAAACCAGGGAGCATTTGTAGAAGGTAGGTTTATCAGTGATAATGTCATGGCAGCATTCGAAATCACTCACTTTTTGAAGAGGAAGAGACAAGGCAAACAAAGGGTGGTTGCACTCAAAATAGACATGGAAAAAGCCTATGACAAAATGGAGTGGGGCTATTTACAAGGGATCTTACTCAAGATGGGGTTCAACAGCACATAGGTTGACCGTATCTATCATTGCCTATGCACAGTAAGATACTGGATTTTATTGAATGGGAAGGAAATAGGCCTTGTGTTACCAGAACAAGGGTTTATGCAAAAGGACCCTTTGTCCCCGTACCTTTCTATTATTGGAGCTGAAGGATTAAGTGCCTATATTTGCAACCAATAAGCAATAGCAAAAATTCACGGGTGCAAGATTGCTCGCAGAGCACCAGCTATTAGTCACCTATTTTTTGCAGACAACTGCTACCTATTTTTTAGAGCTTTTGTGGAGGAGTGTCAAGTGATCAGTAATATGCTAGCTTTATATGAGAAGGCATCGGGACAAATAATCAATCTCATAAAATCCTCTCTGATGTTTAGTCCGAATGTTGGAGCGAAATTGAAAGATAAAATTTGCTTTGTTCTACAGATCATTGCAGTGGATAATCAAGGGAGTTACTTGGGGGCTCCATCGATTATAGGTAAAAACAAACATGAGATCTTCTCTCCCGTTAAGCACAGAAATTGGTAGAAACTGGAATCGTGGCAGGTGAAGAATTTATCAAGGGTAGGTAAAGAAGTACTTCTCAAAGAAGTTGCACAGGCAATTCCCATCTATGTGATGCAATTTTTTCTTATCCCTTATGAACTTTCTATTGAGGTTGAAAGGCTGATGAATGTATTTTGGTGGGGAGGTGACAATTCACAAAGGAAAGGTATCAAATGGTTTGCATGGGAAAGAATGTGTTGCCCAAATTCTCACGGTGGTCTGGAATTTAAAAAACTCATAATGTTCGATAGAGAAATGATTGGTAAAGTGGTATGGAAACTGCTCACTCAGCCAAAAGCCTTGATCTCTCGCATTTACAAAGCAAAGTATTATGCTTACTCTTCCATTTTCTATGTCGAATTGGGGTCAAACCCAAGCTATATGTGGAGAATCATTTGTGAGGCGAAGGATAATGTTCTTCAGAGGTGTAGGAAGAGAATTGATGATGGGAAATGTACGTTTATTTTTTATGACCCCTGGCTACCACGTACTAAAAATGGCAGGGTTACTTCGAGACCAAACTCTGAAATAACATGTTCCAGGGTGTGTGATTTATTGGTCCCTGGTAAATCTCATTAGGATGAAGACCTACTCAATGACAAACTTAATGCAAGAGATAGAAGGATTATCCATTAGATACCTATTTCCACTAGACAACTGGAAGATAGTTGGCTTTGGTTACATGACTCCAAAGGGATATACAATGTTAAAAATTGCTATCGCATGTTAGAAGGAGAGAAGCAGTCATTAAATTCAAGAGTCTATAATCAATTATGGAATGTAAAATCCCCAGCAAAAGTGAAAAATTTCCTCTGGCGGGCTTGTACAGATTGTCTCCCTATAGCTATCAATATTATAAAATGGCATGTACTTATTAGTCATCTTTGTAAGTGGTGTAATTCAACTCTTGAATCCACTTTTCATATTTTTTTTAGTGTCAATTTGTGAAAGATGTCTGTATTTTATTTGGATTGAATATTCCTCAAACGTTGGATTTGTCAATTCTGGAATGGTTTTCTGTAGCCCTCTTAACTATTAACACTAATCAAGGTTCTCTTTTGTGACTATTTGCTGGAAATTGTAGCAGCAGCAAAATGATTTTATCTGAAACTCTAAGGCCTCTTCTGTTGGTGACCTGCTTAACTTTGCTAGCCATTTCCTTAGACAATGGAAATTGGCTAAAAAAAGCTCAATGGAAACATTCCAGACTTCAACTACAGTAAGAGAATGAGATGCGATCTGGGCTAAATCGATGGGTACGTGGATAAAAGCTAATGTAGATGCAGCAAGGGACAAAAGGTCAGGAACAATGGGCCTTGCTTGTGTGGTCCGAAATAGTGATGGGAATTTTCTGGCTGCCAGAGCGGTGAATCGGAGAGGGGTTTCAACCCAAGGGAAGCGGAAGCCATCAGTGTGAGAGAAGCTCTTTCGTGGATCAAGGATAGGCAAATGGACAAAATCATTCTTGAATCGGATTATGAATAGCTTGTTGATAGCATTAGGACTGTTTCTTCTTAATCTTTGTTTCATTTACTAGTTGATGATTATAAGTACTTAGTGAAGTCTTTTTAACAAGTGCAATTTCGTTTTATCCGCAGACCTGTGAATATGACTATTGACCAAAGCAGCATGTTCTATAACAGGTCTTAAGGAGTGGGTTTCTTAACCTTCTACTCTTCTGAAAGATGTTATTGCTTCTGATAACTTAATATACGTTTCCTTTTACCTCAAAAAAAAAGAAAAACATCAATATATTAAAATATATTTTCCACCATACATTTTCTTTTCTCACAAAATACAAATAAATCATACTACCACATTAATAATAAAATAAATATATAGTTACCTTGTAGGCAAAAAAAATATATAGTGACACTACTAAAAAAAATATTTTCTCATCCAAAATTGTAACATTAAAATGACAACATAATTTTTTATTTAAATATTATTATTTTTTTTTTTCAAAAAACCAATTTGACAAAATTAAATTTTAGAAAACCTATTGTATTATTATGGTTCGAGGCCGACTAAAATTATGACATGTGTCAACTACCTCTCCAAAGCCCCGAACCTTCACCAACTTAACTAAGCAAACTCTCAGGGTTCAGATCCTTGATGGAGACACCTGTCTCTGTCACACACCAATCACCAGTCACATCACAGTCTCATCCATGGTACTTTCTAACTTATCCAACGCTGACACATGTTCCTACTATAGGAACTCGTTCCTTATAAATATCCTAAATCATCCCACATGAAATAATTTTTTCAACTCCACAACTTAGAGAGCTCTCTTTTTATATGTTCTAATCTCATTCTGACTTGAGCGTCGGATGGTTTATGCCGACATCCGTCCGGCCACTTCTGACTATTTTTGTGTGCAGGTTAGTCCAATCACAATAAGAAGATTCCTATTTCAACCTTGAGGCTACTAACCTCTATCACCTATTTTTCTGAACTTTTTAATATATATAATTATTTTTTTATATAATACATAATATAAATGGGATTTACAAATTAGTTTTTCTTTAATTCCAAAAAATAAATGGAACAACCAAACTATAAACTGAATTTGAAAACAAAAAACTATTAATGTAACCAACTAAACTAATTGGCAAAAAAAAAACAACTAAACTATTTTTTATTATAAAGATTCAAACTGATTTAACTGTTGTTTAATTAAAAATAGTTCAATTCTAGCCGTCATGAAACCTTAAATCCTTTCTTGCGTTTTTGCAAGTTTCAACAATCAGATTCTATTCTTTACTTTTATTTTCTACGTATTCATGGAGGAAATTACCAGAGAATTGCATGATGTGTCCCTTTCTTGTGTGAATGATGGTTTGGACTTAGGAGATGAAACTCTTTTTGTTGACAAGGTGAGTTTTAAGTATGATTGGTGCCTGATTGGAAGATTCATTGGCAATAGAACAGTAAACACTACTGCAATGCAACATACAATGGCTAGTGTTTGGCAGCCAGTGAAGGTAATGGCCTTTGAGATCCAATACTCGCCAATCTTTCGTTATAATTTCTTCACTAAAGTTGACATGAAATATGTCCTTGATAATGGACCATGTACCTTCAATGGGCAGTTAATTGTGCTAGAATGTTATCGTAGAGATGTTCTCCCTTTAAATATTCCTCTTAACTCTACTACTTTTTGGGTTCAGGTGGATAATCTTCCTCCTAGAGGTATATCAGAATCGATTGCTATATCCATTTGGAATTTCATTGGTGGTTTCATTGCTTTTGATTCTAAGGTTGCCCAACTTCATCGAATTATGAGGATAATGATACTGATTAATGTGACAAAGCCTCTTCTCAAGGGTATGAATTTGAAGAAAGGAGGAACCTCTCTTTGGGTTAAATTTAAGTATGAGAAGCTTCCGAGTTTTTATTTTGGTTGTGATATTATAGGACATGGAGAGACTAAATGCAGGTTATTGATTGATAATCCTACTTTTGCTTCTCAACCATGACTTTATGACTCTTCTCTTCGTGTTATTTCTATGAGACTTAGGTCTCAAGAAACCTGTGATGGCAGTAGATGGTTTCGTGAACCGGACGGTTTGATGAAGAGTTCAGGATCTGGTCGGGAATGGAGATCCATGTTAATGAAAATTTGAATCCTAATGTACCAACTCAACAGGTTAGGGAGCAAAATCACCCAGCAGGCACTATTCCATTACTGGAAAAAGGTAGTAGCTCTACTGGTGTTGTTATTCCTGTGAAGGCGACAGTCAACACAATACTTAAAGGGGTGGACATATCTCATAAAAAGCGCAAAGCTGAGAAAGATGCGAAGGTTATTGCTTTAGCATCCATATTTGAAGCCGCTTTTCACAACAAAACTCCTTATTTACCGAAGCATAAGTATGGCAGTCATAACCATGCTATGGTACCTCGTATAAAGCTAGTGTCTCTTAATTTGAAAGAGGAGAATCATTTAAACTCTAAGGAGGCGGGTTCTGCTACGCAGACCTGTCGGGCATTACGAGTCTTTTATGTTGGAATTGTAGAGGGTTTGGGAACCCTAATACAATTCGCTATTTTAAATCCTTGTTAAAGGAAAGACGCCATGCTCTTGTTTTTTTTAATTAAAATAATGTTATTTGTTTCTCAATTTAAAAAATAAAATTTTATCTTGGTTATGTGAATGGTGTTTTTGTTCCTGTTAATGGTTGTGTTGGCCTTGCTCTACTTTGGTATGATAATATTATGGTTGATTTACTTTCTTATTCCACACGTCATATTGATGGTGTTATTAAACATTTGGGTATTGCGGGTTGGAGGTTCACTGGCTTCTATGGCCATCCAAATCGAAGCTTTAGATATCAATCATGGGATAGTATTCGTTCTCTTAATCAAGTCTCAAATCTTCATTGGTTGATTGGAGATGAAATCATTTTGGAATCAGAACAGAATGGTGGAGCAAACGATCATCCTTTACCTTTAATCAATGCTTTCAATGAGGTTGTTTTCAATTGTGAAATTCATGATTTGGGTTTTGAGGGTAGGTAATTCACCTAGGGAAAAAGCAGAGATTCTAGAGGTTTCATTGAGGAAAGGTTGGACTGTTTTTTTGGCAACTACTCCTTGGATGGATTTATTCCCTTCATTTTGTGTTGCTCATGTTGAATGTACTGTTAGTGATCATTCCATTTTAATGCTTTATTTTTTTTCTAATAAAAGATTGAGGAGAAGGAATAGGCAAAAACGCTTTAAGGCGTTGTGGTTAGAGGTTGATAACTATAGGAAAATTGTTGAGGAGAGCTGGTTATGTCAGATTCTTCAAGCAAATATGGTCAATTCGCTACAATGTTGTATGTCACAGCTGGACAGTTGGGGAAGACAGAAATCGAGCCAGCTTCATTTAGAAATCAAGAGGTGTAGAGAATCTATTGTAGAGTTATGCAAGCAAGGCGTTGGATAGGTTATTACTGAACAAATTACTCAAATTCATTTGCGTATGAATACTTTATTGGAGAATGATGAATTGTACTGGAAACAGAGGTCTCATTGTTCTTGGCTTAAAGGAGGTGACCGTAACAATCATTTTTCCATCAAACGACTTCCCAAAGATGCAAATATAATAAACTAGAAGGTATGTATAATGAAAATGGCGACTGGATCACAGATTGGAAAAGTATGAGAGATATTGATTTGAATTATTTTCATGATTTGTTCGCTTCCAATGGTAGTGTGGTGGATCCATTAGTGTTAAATGGTATAACTAAGCAGGTTTCGACAGCCCAGGGAGAGAATTTATTGAAGCCATTTGTCGAACAGGAAATTCTTACAGCCATCTCTCAAATGGATCCCTATAAACCCCCGAGTCCTGATGGCCTTCCATTTCTTTTCTTTAATAAATTTGGGATGTCATCGGTTCGAATGTTGTTAGTTGTTGTCTTCATATCCAGAATGGGGGTTACATGCTTACTGGACTTAATCACACTAATTTGGTTTTGATCCCCAAAGTAAAAAATCTGGTACTTTTGACTGAACTGCGTTACAATTAGTTTGTGCAATGTAGTGTAAAAAATTATTTCTAAAGCTATTGTCAACAGAATGAAAACTATGTTGTCTGATCTTGTTTCTGAAGAACATAGTGTTTTTGTGCCTTCTAGATTTATCACTGATAATGTTTTATTAGGGATTGAATGCTTCATGCTTTGAAGAATCATGCCTCTGGTTGTCGTAATATGGTTTCTATTAAGCTTCATATGGCGAAAGCCCATGACAGGCTAGAGTGAAATTTTATTGATGTGGTTCTGAATGCTATGGGTTTTCCTCAAGCTTGGATTAGTTTGATTATGAAATGCGCCACTTCGGTGTCTTTCTCCATTATTGTTAACGGCATGATTGTGGGTGATGTGCAACCATCGAGAGGGGTCAGACAAGGAGACCCCCTCTCACCCTACTTATTTATTCTTTGTGCAGAGGCCCTTTCGAGCATGATTTCTAATGCTTGCAGGTTGGGTTCATTAACGGGTTTTAGATTATGCCCGAATGCTCCAAATGTTTCCCATCTTTTTTTCATTGATGACAACCTAGTGTTCTCCATAGCAGACCCCTCTGAAGCTGGTAATTTTCAAAGAATTCTTTTGCTTTATGAAGCTACTTCTGGGCAGCTGGTCAATCTAGAGAAGTCGAACACTAATTTTGCTTTTGTTGTTTCTCATAATAGACGAGTTTCCTTCCTTTCTGCGCTTGGAATTAGTAATCTTGTTTTCTTTGGGTCTTTTCTTAGTTTGCCTTCAGTCATTGGTCGTTTTAAACGATCAGCTTTTTTTAGTTTGAGAGATAAGTTCAAAAAGAAAATGTCAACTTGGAAGCGCAAAACTTTGAGCATGGCAGGCTATGGTGTGATGATCAAATCGGTAATGCAAGCATTGCTAGCTTACACATTAAGTGTCTTCCTTGTTCCATTATCCATAGTTGATGAATTGGAAAAAATCATAAATTTATTTTGGTAGGGCAAAACTGATGGTTCTTCTTATGGTATTCGATGGGCCTCATGGAGTAGATTGTCTGTTTTGAAAGAGCAGGGTGGCTTGGGTTTATGTAGTTTGTACAAGTTCAATCTCACAATATTGGCATCTCTTGAAGAATAACGACTCGCGGAAAACTAGGATCTTTCAATTGAAGTATTATACGAGGACTAGTATTTTGCAGTCAATTATTCCAAGGTCCTCAAGCTATGGATGGCGAAGTCTTCATGCAGGTATTGATCTCTTATCCAAAGGCTTAGTTTGGTTTGTTAGCAATGGGCACAATATATCAGTTTGGGATGATAAATGGATCCTATGTCCTAGTACGTTTCTAGTTATTACCCTTATTCCAGCAGTTTCGAATGTTGTTATGGTGAGTGATCTTATTACTCGTGATAACTGGAACGAGTAGCTTCTTAGAGACTCTTTTTTTCAAAGAGATGTGGGGTCTATACTTAGCATTCCTTTGAGTCATTAGAATATAGAAGATTTTCAAGGCTAGTTCTATACGAAGGATGGCAACTACACTGTTAAATCTGGTTACTGGTTGTTAAAGCAAGCTCAAGCTACTGCTTTTCCATCTTCTAGTTCGGGTAATGCTTTGTGGAGGGATATTTGGGATTTAAATTGTCAAGAAAGGCAGAAGACTTTGTTGTGGCAGACGGTTCATGGTTTTATTCCTACCCATTGCAATTTGCAAGGGAAAAAGGTGCCAATCGATAGTGTGTGTCCTTTTTGTGATGTTGCAGTA
>CAOJBK015011586.1:0-11063 GCA_948294925.1 Codiaeum variegatum
TTTTTGGTTCCTTTTACCTTTCGTTTTGGCTCTTCTTCTGACGATTATCACTCAGTATATATTGTATGTTATAATGGTCTATCGGAAGCCCATACGTTGCTATAAGATAAGTAGATTAATTTTTGTTAGTGGTACGCTTACCAATGACAAGTTTTAACATTCGATTCTTTTTAAAATACATAAGTAAAACATTATAAAAAATAATATTGTAAAAGTACTTTTTGAGACGAACACGTAGATATATATTTTATAATATGATTTAAAATATTTTTTTTATAAATTGATTTTTGAAATATTGGCACGAAAAATCAAACGACCAATTATTTGAAAATGGAGAGAGTAATGATTAATGATGTTGATTATATTGAGAAATTAAAATAGTAGTAAATAATTAAAGAATTCAGTTTAGTTTGACACAGTACTCATTCATTCTTCCTCAGGTCTACTTTTAGGTTCGCTTTGGTAGCTCTAACCATCAGAGGGGAAAATACCTCTGTTTTTCCTTCAAAATTGTTGTGTTTGGCTGTACTTCGTTGTTAGTTTTTGGTAGTTTTAGTGTAGTCTTTTTCAGTTTGTGGCAATGAGGCCACTTTTGCCTCAGGAAGATGTGGAATTGTGGTCGTTCAGTAGAGTTTTAACAATGCTTGGGAATGTTAGAAACAACTATCGGCGGCAAGGATTGCTCTGTCTATGGAGTTCAATTCTTACAATTGTTTGAGTTGCTGATTCTCTCCATCCTCAAAATCAAGTGCTCTTCCTTGAACTGCCAATGGGGAGACAAGGGAGTGGGGCTCCCTGGTCGAAGATCTAACAAGGTTTGTGGGATTCTATAGGAAGTCCGTTTGGAACTCCAAGGGTTTGTCTGACACTACCATGCTGCAATTTGAGACTGGGGAGGCAGTAAAGCATATGAAGGGTATGTGGATGTTTGGTTATAAAGAATTCTAAGAAGAGAATTTAAATAATTCATAGATTGTGTAAAATTTCATTGTTTCATTTATTTTTTTTAGAATGCACAATCCATCGATTTTAAGCAATCCATGAATTTCAAAATATATCATTTTTATAGGAATTGAAATGCTGAAATGTAACATTCTTTCACTTTTTTATTTATACGGTTTTATTTTATTTATAAATATGTCATAAAAATCAATGAATTTTTATTTTTATATCAAACGACATCTTTTAACATTTTTTGCATTTTAGAATTTTATATTCTCTCAATCAAAATGACTCCTATATATTTAAATAAATGAATTATTAAACGATCCACAGAAAAATTGATCACCAAGCAAGCGGAAAAATTGAAACCAAGCAAAAGAATTGGATGTGTTTCACAAAATGTGGATTTGAAGTTTGTAAATTGTAATTGAATATGGATTAGGATAGTAGACGGGGGTTCTCTTTTAAAAAATAGTGGATGGGCTTAACTTCTTTTTAAAAGAATTGGATCAAATTCCCAAATAGTTATGGGCTTTAAGTATAATTCTCATGCCTAATTTACGTTTGACAACTTATTTTATCTAAATTTTGAATTATTAACTTTAATCATTTTTTTAATTCTAAAAGTATTAGATAAATCAAGTCAATATAGTCCGATCGGTAGACTCTCTTAGATTGTGAGTTTGAGTCACACTCTCCACAATTAGTCACAAGCTTACACGACACATCACACATCAGCTATTTTTATTATTTTGTTTATTAATATTTTATTATTATATTTATAAAAATCAAACTTTTATAATAAAATATTATTAGATAAATTATAGTATATAATCTTGTATGTTTTAATTTAAGCAAGTTACATTACACTTTAAATTTTTTTAAAATGTAGTATATTTTTTTTAAAATTTAATAAGGATTTTATTTATAAAAATTTTATATTTTAACTAGTGCTGAGCATGGTCTGGTTCAAGTCGGTCCTGAAGTAAGTATCAGTAGCGTACCAAATTCATTTTCGGTACAGTTTAGTACGGTTTTCACTCTAAGTACCAAATTTTTTATAGTACAATACTAAAATGGTTCGGTACTTGTTTGGTATAGTACTTAGGTATTTTTGTTCGGTCAAATATTCCCAAATGATATACTTATGATTTGAATTTCAATATATTTATTAAAACTTATTTATATAATTGTTGTAACAATAAGTCTAATTTATATGTATAATGTATTTAATATTGATTTTTAATGGATTTCATATAAACATTAATTAGTTGATATAATATACATGTCTAATTAATATAAAATGGGTCTAAAATTTATATTTCAAAGATTTTATATATATATTGATTAATTAATAATATAAATATATATAATATTACGTTAATATTTGATTCGGTACCTGTACTTTTGGATCAATACAATACAGTTCAATTCGGTACAGTTCTCGATTCGGATATGAGCTAAAAATAAGTACGGTATCAAATTAAAATTTTCGGTATATAGTTCTCTACTAAAGTACTAAAATTTTTATTATACAGTATTAAATCGGTTCGATACTTCGGTCTAATTCGGTATTATCAAGTACCATGCTCAGCCCTAATTTTAACTGAAAGATAATTTTTAAATTAAATAATAAATTAAATAATTATTAATTTTATTTTTAATATTATATTTAATAATAGATCAATGAAAAGTTTCAATCTTATATAACATATTTTCAATTGTGTAAAAAAATATTTTCAATCATGTACTTTAATAAATTGTTATTATAATTATTCAATTTAGTTTATATATATATATATATATATAAAAGTTTTTTAGAATGATGTATATATAAGTTTTTTAGAATGATGTTATTGGCCAGATCCAAGTCGCTGGACTCAGACAGCAATAAAATCTCATTTTTATATAACTTACAAAATTGTCACCCTCCTTTTAGGTTTGTATTATAATTTATATAAAATGATGCTTGATTGGTTACATGAAGGCAATGCCACATGTGATGGTCTATGGTGTTTGTGGTTTAATCTGGATGTCTTAGGATCAAATAATTAAATCTTTTTTTTTTCAAACATTTTTTCACCCTTTCTAACTTTTAATGCATGCTTCACCCTTTTTTTTTTTTTAAAATTATATCAGAACTAGGATCTAGGATAGCTATTACTGAAGTTGTTATTTATTCAGTTAGTTTAGTGGTTAGAACTTAGATTAGCTGAGCTAGCGCATGTTAGCAACCTTATATATAAAATTGTGTAAACATCATCTTCTAATCAATGAAATTATTTCTGAGAGCTATTGGTTGTTCTTTTTCTCACTCTTCATGTGATTCTGTTGGTTTGCCTCTAGCTTCCACAAGAAGCTTTTATCATCTTCTTCCTTGCATTTTAATGGTGGTCACAACTGTAAATCAACTTAGCCTCAATGGCAATCTTTATCATTTTGAAAATCATAGCTTAATTGCTGTCACACTAGAGCTTAATTCTAGAAATTATGCAGCTTGGGGTCGATCTTTCCTTCTTGTTGTGTCTATTCGCAACAAACAGGGGTTTGTTGATGGATCTATCTTGAAATCTCAATTAGATGATGAGAAGTTTCTTCAATGGAGTATATGTAATAGTCTCATAGTTTCCTGGTTGTTGCATTCAGTTAGTCCAACCATTGCTTCTACAGTGTTTTTTTTTATTAAAGAAGCTAGAGTAATTTGGGAGAAATTAGAACATCATTTCTCACATCCAAATGAGACATGCATTTGCAATCTACAACATCAATTATGTTCTATTATTCAAGGATCAAAGTCTATGGATACGTATTATACAAAGCTTACAGAGAATTGGGAAGAATTACATTTATGCAGGCCTTTACCACACTGTAAATGTGGCAAAAAAATGATGAGTGTTTTGCAAAATTTGCAGAATAAGCACAGAAGGATCTAGTTTTTCAATACCTTAATTGATTAAATGAGAGTTTTTAGAATGTTCATTCTCAGGTCATTAATACTAAGCCTTTTCCAAACCTAGATCAAGCGTATAATGTGGTTCTTAGAGAGGAAAGCCAGGGGAGCTTCATGATTCAATCATAGAGTTTCTCAAAGGGTGTGATTCTTGTAGCCAAAAAGGCTAGTCATGCTGATAAGGTTTGTAAACCTGGTTATTTTAAAGATAATTATTTCAGGCTCATAGGATTTCAAATTTAATCATAGTCAAGGATCCAAGGCTCAAAATTCTCCTGTTAACAAGTTTCAAGCTTCTGGATCCAAAATGGTTGATCATGTTGCATCATATCAAGAAATTTTGACAACACCTATTGTAGATCCTGGTCCATATTTTAATGCTAAAACTAATCTTACTTTCACTAAAGCTTACGTGCAGAAACTCATAACACTGCTTGGTGAATAAACTTTTAGGCTTAATACTAATAATTCCTTACATTCCCTTACTTCTATTCCTACTCCTCAAGTTAACTTTGCAGTTATATCTTCCTCTATATTTTCTTCTTTTAATAGTGTGTTGCTTGATCAACTTCTTGCATCAAAACCCTATGTTGCTCCATGGATAGTGGATACTAGAGCAACAGATCATATCATCTCTTTTATTTATCCATTTGATTCATATTTTCCTCTTCATAATTGTTTCATTAAGCTTCCAAATAATATGACAGTACAAGTAACAGACTCTTTACTATTATTTTGTTTTCTAGTCTAGTTTTGACACAGGTTCTCCTTGTCCCTTCTTTTCATTTCAATTTGCTTTCTGTTAGCAAATTGCTTAAAACCCTGATCTTTGTGTTTTCTGCTTACTCAATTTTTGTTCTATTCATCATGGAGGATGATAGGACTGGATGAATTAAGACAAGGTCTCTATTTCTTAAAAGCTAGAATCTCCAATTCTTCCTTATGCAACTTTTATAGCTTACAATGTATTTACTATTTCTTTAGAAACTTGGCATTCTAGATTAGGTAACATTTCATATAATAAAATCAATACTTTCATTACTGATGTTTATTGTACTAATCACTCAGATTCTATTACTTTTCCTAAAGCTGAAATGAAAAGACAACCTTTTCCTATTCATCATACCAATAATGTTTCTCCTTTGAGTTGGTGCATGCAGACGTATGGGGACCCTATTCAGAAAAACATTAAACGAACACCATTATTTTCTTACTTTAGTTGATGATTTCACTAAAACAATTTGGGTCTATCTCATGCAGCATAGGTTAGAAGTGTCCCATCTATTACCTTAATTTTATGCCTTAGTTCAAAATTAATTTCATTGTTAATATGAAAGTCCTTTAGAACAGATAATGGCCCTAAGTTCTCTTTACCAGCCTTTTATAATTCCAATGGCATTATACATGAGAACTCATGTCCTTATACTTCATAACAAAGTGGTGTTATAGAGAGAAGGCATCAAACTATTCTCAATTGCAAGAGCTTTATTAATTCATACACATTAACCTGTCAGTTTTTGGGGTGATGCATTTTAGAATATTGTATATCTCATTAACAGAACTCATACCTCTATTCTTCATAACATTTCTCCATGTGAGACCTCGTTTCATAAGTCTCCTTCATACTCTCATATCAAATTCTTTGGTTGTGAAGCTTTTGTTGTCAATCTTCAACCAGGCAAGAAGAAGTTTGATAGTAGAGTAAGACATTGTGTCTTCCTTAGTTATCCTTCTCATTTCAAGGGTTAAAAATTGTTTGAAATTTTTACCCAGTTAGTTTTCATCTCTAGAGATGTAGTTTTTCATGAGTCTACTTTTCCTTTTGCATCATCTACTTCTATTTCATCTTCTGAATCTCTTATTCTTCCTATCTTGCCTTCTCATTTTGACGATTCTTTTCCTCTTAGTTTTCTCTCTCCTTCTTCTCCTTCTCCCTCTTTCCTCATCCTCTGAATCCTTATCCTCTTATGTCTCTCATATTTTGTCACCATCTCCCCCTGCATCTTCTTCTAATAGGATTAAAAGAAGTACTAGAGCTGTTAAGATGCCTTCTTACCTTAATGACTATCATGTGTCTCATTATCATGTCTATAATGTTTCTTCTCCATATTCTATTCATAATTTTCTTTATTCTGGTTCTTTATCTACTGATTATAATCATTTTGTTGCTTTTATATCTCAAATTTTTATACATAAAAATTTTCTTGAGGCTAGCAAATATGAACATTGGCAATATGCCATAAGAGATGAATTTGTAGCTTTAGAGAGCAATCATGCATGGGATGTAGTTCCTTTATCTCAAGAAAAGAAAAGTATGAGGTGCAAGTGGGTATATAAAACTAAATTTTATTCTGATGGCAGTGTGGAAAGATTTAAAGCCAGACTAGTAGCAAAGGGGTACATTCAACAGGAAGGGTTTGACAATAATGAGACTTTTATTCTTATAGTCAAACATACTACCCTTAGACTATTTTTTTTTATTTGGCGGCTATTAAAGGTTGGTATTTATGTCATCTAGATGTCAATAATGTCTTCCTTAATGATGATCTTACTAAGGATGTATACATGGATTTACCTTTGGGCTACTAGATTCAGCGAGAACATGTTGTGCAATTTGGTAGCTGTGACAAGAAGTTAGTGTGTAAGTTGAACGAGTCTCTTTATGGCATGAAGAAAACTTCAAGACAGTGGAATAAGAAACTCACATAAGCCTTGTTGCATCGTGGTTTTCATCGATAAAAGGCAGATTATTCACTCTTTGTTAAGTCAGAAGGAGAAAAATTCTTATATTTATTGGTGTATGTTGATGACATTATAATTGCAAGCAATGATTGATCAATTGAAGCAGGATTTAAATGCATGTTTCGAGTTAAAAATTTGGAACAATTGGGTTTTTTCTTAGATTTGGAGTTGGCATAGTCATATAAAGGAATTTACTTGTGTTAGAGAAAGCAGGTTCTTGATTTGTTAAAGGAATACAAAATGCTTGATGCAAAACATAGTACTGTTCCTTTTGAATTCAACCATAAACCTGCACATACATAAGAGATTTTGTTACAAAATCCAACATTATACAGACAACTTGTAGGGAAGCTAATGTATCTAACACTCTCTAGATCAGACCTCAACTATGCAGTGATTGTCCTTGCTCAATTCATAGATAAACCTGTAGACATTCATTTACAGGCAACATATAAGGTCTTGGGGTATTTGAAATAGATACCAGGCAAGGAATTCTTTTCTCTTCATAGTTTGAACTTCATTTGCAAGCTTGGTCAAACAGTGACCGGGCTGGTTATTCAGAATTAAGAAAGTCTATTACAAGTTATGTGGTTTACTTAGGCAATTCCATTGTAAGCTAGAAGTCCAAAAAAAAATAACCTATTTTTTTCTAGTAGCTCCATAGAAGCTGAGTATAGGTCACTTGTGGCAGTGGTTTGTGAAGTGATTTGGTTAAAGCAACTTTTACAAGACTTTGCAGTTTCACATGTTCAACTTATTATAATCAAATATGACAATAAATCAGTAATACAATTGGTTAAGAAGTCCACTTTTCATGAAAGGAGCAACATATAGAAATAGATTGTCACTTTCTTAGAGATAAAGTGCTGGAAGGCTCTGTTGTGCTTGAGTATGTTTAATAGCAAGGAGCAAGTGGCAATGTCTTTACTAAGCATTTCATCCAACTCAATTCTAGCATTTGCAGGGCAAGATGTATATTTTTGGTATTCATCTTGAGGGGGAGTATCAGATTAAGGGTATAGGATAGCTATAGTGTTCATGCTGTATAGAGTAGAACTACTAAAGTAATTATTTATTTAGTTAGTTTAGTAGTTAGATTAGCTGAGCTGGAACATGTTGTTAGTAACCTTATACAGTTGTGTAAACATCATTTTCTAATCAATGAAATTATTTCTGATTGCACATTTTAAAAAAGCTCAATTTTTTTTCTTTTATAAAATTTAAATTTAAATTTTATTATTTAAACTTTTACATTATTAATTATAATATAAAATTTAATTACAATAAATTTAGTTTTACTCTATACAAAATTGTTTTCTTTATTATAATGTCCATCACACATATGTTTTGAAATAGATGATTCAAATTAATAGACCATGTCGGTGAGTTAAACTGCCATTTAAGAATGGTTACTAGCAAAGATAGAGGTGACAAAGGTTTCAGTGAACTTTAAAGAAATTAAGGTAGATCAAAGATTTTATTGTAATTTTCAATTTTTTGTTAGCTTATATGTCATATTTCTAGGCTTGAAGCCTTTTATTAAAATTCAAATTTAGAGTAATTTATTGTCTTTAATCTTGAAATAGATTTTATTGCAATTCTATTATATTGATAAGTCTGGTTTTCTTTTATAAATTAATAAGGATGAGACCTAACAACTACTGATCTCTAAAATATGGGCTGGATTGGACAGAGCCTTGGACTTGGAATGTATGTACGAATAAACAAATATAGGCTAAGAGGGTCAGGCTGATCCTCTGATGCTCAAACCAGTAAGGGTTTACAATGCTTTAGGCTCTTGAAGAGTCTTGTGAACAAATTAGGATTTTTTAGAGTAATAGGACATACCTTAAAATATGTGCCAATGTGATGTATTTATAATGTGTAAGATTCTCAAGGTGGACACGTGACACTTTGATAGTAGGGCTATTGTAAGCTTGTGGTTGATTAATAGAAGTGGTCCATGTACAGGAATTGGACATGTGTCCTTGGAAATATCATTTCTGACATAAACTGTGGGTCCCATCTAGGAGGGTCTCTTCAGTAGGAAACATGTCAAAGACCCCGTCTTCGGTGGTTGGGCCTGGGCTTGTTCTTCTAGGGGCCCTTAGGATCATTTCTAGAAATTCATAGGCCCTGGGCTTTTTGAATCATCATTTCGACCTGTATCAATGACCCCCTTTGCTCATCAGAGGTTGAGGACTCGAAGTTCGATACCTCTTGTTTGAACCAACTCTTCTGAGAAGACCTCTAAAACTTGCAAATTCATTTTCACCCGGATCGCCCTTGTTTTACGAAGCCCATGGGTCTTTCCATCTGAGGATTGTCTTAGTTTTGTTGTCTTTTCTTGGGATTCAGCTTTTCTTATCGATTTTCTTTTTCTTTGCTTCACTTTACGAACTCCTTTATTTCTCTTCCTGCATAGTTATCGAAGGGAGGCTCTGACTAGGCTTCATTCTCATCCTTTTTCTTCTTTCATTGAAATAGGGCCTTCCCAACATCTCATGTCGAAGCTGGATTGTTCATCTTCAGTAGGAGTCCCTTAGACATGTGGTGACCATGTCACTTAATGTCATGTGCCACGTGTCACCATGTTGGGTGTAACGGTTAGGAATGTGAAGGGTTTTCTAGAAGGCCTATATATACACTTCAATTTGACCTTTTTCTTCCCTCCTATTTTCTCTCTTCTACCAAGTTCTTTTGCTTTCTTCTTTTTCTCTTATTTTTTTTCCATTTGCTTTCTGACTTCTCGTCAATTCTAATGGCTCACACCAGACAACACCAATCAAGTCGATATACCCCTGTCAGCAAGGAGGAATTCATTGTCCAATCCCTCATCCCCGCTTGGAGGAGTATCGTTCCCAAGTGCAACATAATCTGGGATGCTCTTAAGGTTAACTTCGACAGTATTTCTCAGTTGTTACTTTCAATTTCTCTTCCACCTCTCATCATCTCTTCCATGAGGATGAGAAGTTAGATATTCTTTTGGGTCATCGAAACTACATTTTCTTTTATGACCAAATACTTTGTAGTATGCTTTTACCCCTTCTTGCTTCTTTATTAATGTCTTTAACCACTTTAGTGTGCTCCCTTTCACTCTCACACCCAATTCCATTCTAGACATCCACTGCTTTTAGGTCCTCTATTTTTTTCTGGGGATCTTCTCTCCTTCCATAGAGCTATTCTAACTATTTTATCAGTTTGTGTCATGTTAAGGAGACATCAGGGTCTTTATGTCCTCTAGAAGGCCTAACAGAAAGTTGTTTGCTTCAAAGCCTAACAAAACTGATGATTGGAAGCGTCAATTTATTAGTCTGAAATATAAAGATCCCAATGAGGACGTGTTTAGAATTAATGGGGACTACCAAGAACCCCATAGGCTTGCTTCCAACCCTCCTCTCAATGAACATGATAGGAATGATTGGTAAGTGTTGCTTAGCTCCATGAGGCTGATCAACATCAAAGATATATGGTGTAGTAGCCTACTCTAAGACAATGATGGTCATCTCTCCATCCCATTATATCTTGTGAATCTAAAAGGTGAGCATTTTATTCTACTTTTATGCCTGCGTGTCTTGCTTTAATCTTTCCCTTATCTCTTTCCAGAAAAGCCCTTGAACTATGCGAGGGATAAGGAGAGAAGAAGTGAAGAAATAGGTGCCCAAGTATGACCTTACTTGAATAATCCTTGTTCATGATCCTTTCACAGGGGAGTTACGCCCTCACACGAAGCAAGAGATTTCAAACAGCCATTAGGGTGCTTCATCTGCAGGAAAAAATTTTCCCCCATCTCCCCCTCTATTTTAGAGATTTACCTTCTTCATTCAAAGATAGAGTTTGAATATTAACTAGTCCAGCTCTTCAATCGATGGGTCCTCATACTTTTGAAAGGCTACCTACTCTACCATTCGAAGGTGGCTCAGGGTTCGCGCCCCCTCTTGCTTCTGGTTTGAAAAGGCTAGCTCTAGAGCCAGTAAATAATGATAATGATGAAGAAGGGGCCTTCGTTTTGAAACTTGCTAAGCAAAGGATGTTGAGGTCAACAAGGCTAAATCCTTCGTTGAATATGAATCAAGCTTGCTCAGCCCTAGGTCCTTTTTCCCTTCGATCTCCTGCCCCTACTTCTGTGGCTGGTTCATCTTCTTCCTAGGGCCTAACACACCTTTTTAGCTTTTAAAAGAAGAGGCATTATGACTAGCTTTGGATGAGTAGGAAGTTTGAGGGCAAAATTGTTCAGATGCCTCACTTTCAGTAGGTGTCCAGGACAATATGGAGTCAATAGCTAAGGACTAATGGGAATTGAACAAATTACTCTTACTTTTCTACCATAATTACAACCTCCCCTTCTTAGAGGATAGGATTATAGAGATATACAACTTCATCTATAATAAGTACGATGCTGTGATTAAAGATTTTTCAGAAAAGGAGT
>CAOJBK015013589.1:0-20262 GCA_948294925.1 Codiaeum variegatum
GTTCGAAGAAATCAACCATTACAGACTCCACTAAAGAGGTTGAATACATTGTTACATTAGATGCTACAAAGGAAGCTATTTGGATTCAAAAGTTCCTAATAAAACTAAGTGTGGTTCCTTTCATTCAATCATTGGTTCCTCTCTACTTCGACAATAATGGAGCCTTTGCTCAGGCAAAGGAAACCAAGTCTCATCAGAAATCCAAACAGATAGAAAGGCATTATCATATTATCGGAGACATCATTGGGAGAGGCGATGTCGCTATGCAGAAAATAGTGTTCACTGAGAACACAACAGATCCCTTGACTAAATCTATAAGTCAACAATAGTTAGATTATCATCTCAAAAGGATGGGTCTTAGATATTATATAGATTGGCTTTAGCTTAGCTCTAGTGCAAGTGAGAGATTGTTATGGTTGTATGCCTTAGAGCATGTACATTGTATATATGTTTGTAATCTCAATCCAACAATGGCTTTTAATATATATGTTTTATTTAATGAATGCCTTCATTTTATTGTATAATGTATATATGCTCCTTGAGTCTCATGTGAGAGAATCTATTCTCAAAGAGTTTAGGAATATGGAGACAGGTTCTCTCTGTCATAGACTCTAAAGCAAGTTCACGGTTAGAGGATTATTGGTTTCTCTTGATACTCAAATCCTTGGCCAAGGTAGTAAAGATTCACTAGAAAGAGTTTCTAATAGGAATCAGTTTATCGAGAACTTGAACGAAAAGAAATCATATAATCCGGCATATATGGTTTGGCTATTCCATCACCCTAGCTAAGATCGGGAACCCGTAATGAAAGGATTTGAATGCATGGTAATTATGATCAAAAGGTCCATGTAATGTCAAGGATTTAATTACCGACATTCATTTCTAATTGGGTAGTCATGATATGTTATGCTAGACATCACTCACGACTTATGGGACTAAGTGTGCCTTGTGGATTACACACTTGGTAGGAAGAAAAGAGTTTTATTTATCCCATTGCTTATTAGAACATGAACCTAGTAAATCACACACCATAAAGTATTTCCCATGGTTTGGAAATTTATAATATTAATAATTGATTAAAGTGTTTAATTAATTATTAATATTGATTGAATTAAACTTGTAATTAAATTTAAAAAGACCTAGCATGACTTGAAGTTTAATTCATTAAAGGATTAATTCAATTAAGTCATAGTTTATATGAGATAAAAATGGGTATGACTAATTGAATGATTTTGGACTAAATAAAATAATTGGGCTTAATAATGAGATGATTAACCTAATCCACATTAGATGTGATTAATTGGGATTAATAAGGTTTCCTACTAATTATGCCTAAGGTTTATTTGACTAATTTAGTAGTCAAAAAGTCAAATAAACATATTACCTATCTTGCTCCCTAAATTAAGGAAAAGATAAGCTAGGTTGAACTTGCCACTATTCATCATCTTCTCCAAAGTGTTAGAGTGAGAAACTCTCTAAGAGTTAGTGAAAGAAAGTTCAAATCAACACACCATTTTAGAGAGAGGGAGTTTATTCTTGAAGAAGACTTATTCAATCATAAACTCTTCTTCTAAATCCTTGAGAAGGAGTGTGTGAAGAGCATAAAGTCCAAAAAATCCCTAAAGAGTCACAAGTTCCCAACAAAGAAGCAAGAACCAAAGTATTTGGCCAACTAAGAGAAGGTTTAAGCTTCTTAGATAAGGAATGAGACACAAGCCTTCGGGAAAGCTTTAGGGTGTATCGAGCTAGAGGCTTCGTACTTGAGGAGCTAAAAGAATAAGGGAGTTAAGGTATTTGATACTATAAACCCTCTCCTAAGTTTTATTGTGTTTTGCACAACAAATTGGTAAAGAACCCTTGAATGAGATTCTTGGTCCTAATCAAGGTTTAGATGTTCATTAAAGAGTTTAATGAACAACAAAACCATTCATGGTAAAAAATTTTTGGCATGGAAACTTGTTTTACAAAAGTTTTGAAAACTAAAAACCGAACCGTCTCGGTTCGCACGATTTTCTCCTTCTGCTGTGCGGCTTGTATTTTTCCTTCAAAAGTACCATATCAAAGTGTTATATCAATAAGTTTAGAAAACTAATCAATGCAAGACTCATTAGGATTTTATTTTATGCAAGTTATTTCCAACCACCCTGAAAGGAATCACTCAAGACTGATACCAAACCCTTCCCCCCCATGTTTATAAGATCATTCTCCTAGTTGGAAATTTTTTCTCAGCCAAATGCACAGCATCTATGCCTCATAAAAAGACTTCAGTTGACCTTTTTATTAGATATACAAAATGATGGAGAACATCTAAGAAAATATATAGATTGGTTCAAAAGAGAGATGAATAAGGTGTACAAGGTAAGTAAGGACATTAATATATAATAATTCTAGAAAGAACCAGTGACTATGACGTCTAAAATGAGCTCCCATATGACCCTTCTAACAATATAGAAGGGCTTATGGCAATTCTATAAAATCGCATTAAATTTGGCGATGGGCTAAGAAGATTTGCAAGAAAATCATATGAAAAAGAATGAGGAATCCAAAATTCTCAAAGGTAAGGATTCAAAGAAAGAATAAGAAGGACTGACAATCCTTATAGATTGTATAGGACTGATTGGCCATCGAGACTTTTTGGGATAGATTGGAGTAGGGGTTTCAAGACACATTTAAAGTACACTAAATTTCTAGTAATGCTCAAGTGTTAAAGTCGATCAAGAGTTATGGTAAACATGTCAAGTAGCCAAGGAAGATGAGTAAAGCCTCATTAGGTAGAAGAGTTAATATCAAATATTGTGAATTTCACAGGGATCCTAGACATGAAATGGATGAATGTTGAAATTTGAAAGAACAAATTCAAAACCACATACAAAGATGGATTCCTACGTTAGAATGTTCTATAATTAGGAAAGGGGCAAAGTAGGGAGTGAAGATTTGTCAAAAGGGGAAAGGGAAATAAGAACATAGATAAAAGGCAAAGGAAAAGGTTATTTGGAGAAATAAAAATGATATTTAGAAATAGTATAGAAGGAGATAGGAATGAGAAAAGGAAAAGGTTTGTTAAAGAGATATTCTTAGTAAAACTAGGAAAGAATAATCTTCAAAAGTTCAGACTCGACACATTCAATAAGGACAATGGTGAAGGCATTATCACCCTACATAATGATTCTCTAGTAATAGAAGCAAGGTTAAGTAATTTTATAGTTAAAAGGCTTTTAGTATATGATAAAGCATGGTCAATTTAGTCATTAGGAAGCTTTTATGGGAATAGGTTTGATAGTTAAGAATTTAAAGCTGTCATAACTCCTTTAAAGGGATTGGCTAAAAGCCCAGTGCTGGTGGAAGGATCAATCATTTTTAATATTAAACTTAATAGGGGTCAATTACTAAAAAATCTAGAGGATAAGTTTATGATAATGGATGTTCCTCTAGCACACAATGTAATACTTAGAATATTATTCCTATATAATTGTTCCTATATAAGACCCATGATGCAACATGCATAATATACTTAACTATGAGGATCCCTATAGGAAAAGGAGAATGGTCATCAAGGGTTCCCATAAGGCTATGAGGAAACCCTATTATGATATGTTAAAAGGGTCTATTCAACCGCAAGAACTTGTAGATGATAAAAAAGACATTAGTAAGAGAAGGTACAAAGGAAACAAAAGTGAAAGTTGAAGGAAAGTATGAAAAGATGAGGACTGAAGAAGAAAAAATAAAGATGTAGATCAGTATAGATTTATATGCAAGCCTAAAAAAAGGTGTCAGATAAGTTCTTTAAAAGAAGTTGGATGCCTTTGCATAGAGGACTAAAGATCTTACCAGAGTAGATCGATCTATGATAATCCACAAGTTGAGTATAGATCCATTAATCAAGCTAATAGTCACAAGAAAGAGGAATTGTTCATCAAAAAAACAAATCATCATTGCTGAAGAGATACATAAGGTATTAATAACAAAGATAACTAGATAAGTTTAGTACCCAAAAGGGTTAGTAAATGTGGTATTGGTCAAGAAGCCTAATGAAACCTATTGCCTTCATATATTTCAATAAGGATTACCCTAACAATAACTATCCTTTTTCTAATGTAGATCAACTTATTGATTCTATAGCAGGTTATGAGTTGTATTCTTTTATAGATACAAAATTTGAGTATCATAAAACCCATATGCACTGAGTTAATGAGGAAAAGTGAATTTAGCATAGATAGAGGTACCTTCTACTATATAATGGTGCCTTTTGGATTAAAAGATGTTAGACCTATATATCAAAGGATAGCCAATAAAATATTTCAAGATTGTATTCGTAAGAATGTAGAAGTGTTGATAGATGATATTATCATAAAGAGTAGAAATTTGAAGATCACTCAAAAGTTATATGATTAGTTCTATCAATAAAAAAGGAATATAATCTGAATTTGAATCTAGCAAAAAATGTCTTCTTTGACCTAATAGGTAAGTTTTTGGTATATTTGGTATCTCAAAAAGAGATTGAAGAAAATCTGGATAAGATTTATGCAATTATAAAAATGGATCCTTCTAGAAATAAAAAAGAAGTTCAAATTTTGAATAGAGAAGAATAGACCTGAGAGATTTGTTTCTTGTTTAGCCATGAGATGTAGTCCTTTGTTTAACCCAATTAAGGCATGGTAGAACTTCAAATGGATAAAATAGTATCAGAAATATCCCTTCCTTTCCCCCTGCCCCCACTCCCTTACTCAATAGACTGATCTTGAGGGAATTTCTATAACAACTACTCAAAAAACTATAGGTGCTATTTTGGTATAAAAAGATGCTAGAGAATAGTATCCAATCTATTACATCAATAGATTTTTGCAAGATACATAGACTAGATATACCATCATGACTTAACCCTCCTAACAATAACCTAGAAACTCATACACAATTTTAAAGCTAACCAGACCATAGTCAGGACTGATCTACCACTAAGAAATATATTATAAGACCTGAGACATCAGGTAAAGTAGCTAAATGGGAAAATCAAGAAAGATATAGAATAGATGGTTTGAAATTATGATGAACAATCTTTGCAAGTACAATGACTAGTAGCTTATGGTAAATCATCTTAGTGAAACCATAGAAATAAAAGAAGACAAATTGAAAAAACTGCTAAACCAATAGATCCTTCAAGGCATTTACCAATAGAAAAAATATGTAAAACTAAACCAATAGATCTTTCAAGAGATGAAAAAGAAGGGATATAATTGGGTAATCGAGAAAATATATAGAGACTATAACAAAATAGCATATGAGATGGCATAAGTGATACCTTATAATGAATTGGTAGGGATCAACGAAGTCAAAATCAAAGTACAGTTTTCCTCAACTATCGAAATACCAAGTTTGATGGTATTTGACTTTATTAGAAGCAGGATGGTACCAATCATCAAGTTCTTAGTTGATGGAAATTTTCCAAAAGATAGAAAGGGGGCATATTAGATAGTGAACAAGGCAAAACATTATAGCTAGTATGAAGGGTATTTATATAAAATATTCAAACTCGTCATTGATTAAGGTGTGTTAATAGCAAAGGTGGGTAGTATGTGCTAAAGAAGATACATATAGGTATATGTGATCCACATTAAATAACATCCAGTATAACAATAAATGAACTTCTACTAGGTTATTTTTGGGCAATAATCAAGAAAGATATAGAATAGATGGTTAAGATATGTAAGAGATGTCATGGACATACATTAGTCACTCGCCCGCCATATAAGGAGATGAACTTAATAGGATCAACTTAGCCTTCCAAGTTTTGAGGATAGATATGTTGGGTACATTCCTTTCCTTGATAAGGCAATGTAAGTTTTTAATTGTAGTTGTAGATCACTTCACTAAATAGATTAAAGTTGAATCCATGGCAAGAATTACTCAATAAAGCACAACCAACATTTTATTGAAAGATATCATATGCATATATGAACGCCGTTGATAACGCTAATAGGTAATGGCAAACAATTTGATTATAAGGATTTTAAAACTCTTTGTTCAAGTTTGAAAATCAATTTTAGTTTACATCAATAGCTCATCATAATAAAAATGGACATATTAGAGTCTCTAATAATATTTTATTACATAGATTCAAAAAGAGTTTAGATCATAGCAAAGAAGCATAAACTAAAGAGATACACAATGTCTTGTGGATTTGGAACCACCTCTAAAAGTATGAGTAGTAAAACACTCTTCTCTTTAGCATTTGAAATTGAAGCAATAATCCCAGTAGAGATCAAACTTCCAAGTTTTTATTTAGAGCATGCTCAAAGAATATATCAAAAAAAGGAACTTTAACTCAACTTGGATCTACTTAAGGAAAAAAGAGATCAAGCCTATGAGAAGATGGTAATATACAGATAGAGGATTGCTAGATTTCAGAATCAAAAAGTTAGAAAGATGTTATACCAAAAAGATAATATGGTTTTCAAAAGGTAAAAACCACTAAAGCTAATGCTAGCATTGGGAAGTTAGAACTAAAATAGGAAGGTCCTTATAGAAGAAACAAAGTGGTTAGACTAGGAGCTTACATACTGGACGATTTTTTTTGGGAGAATCATGCCTAGAACTTGGAATTCAAAAAACCTCAAAATCTTTTTTCATTAATTTATTTTTAAATTTATATTTAAGCTTTATATTTTAGTCAACATTTTGATTAATCTAGACTTATGATATATTAATACATTGAAGGAATTTTTCTTTAGATATCAATAATATTTTGCAAAAAAAAATTCTAATTTAAAATTTACAGAGGGTATAATCTAAATGTTACTTAAAGGAGATTGTTATGGCGTAAGCTAACTTAAAAAGAGGCCTTAGAACCCCTACCTATGATAATAAGATTTTCATAGGGAAGGTTGGTATAAAAGGAGCCCCTATACCCTTTCTATGATAATAAGATTTTCATAGAAAAGGTTGACCTAAAAAGAGGCTCAAGATCCCCTCATAGAAAAAGATTATCAAAGGCTAACCTAGAATGAGGTCTTAGTAATCTTAATTACTTATAAGAGATAGATAAGGAAAAAGATCACTTACAATGACTCTTCAAACCCATTAAGAATAGTAATTATAAATATATCAAGGAATTCACTCAAACATGTATTGATACTTGAAGGTTTTATATATTTTTTGTGCAGAGAATATAAAAAATATACCATGTGAGGAAGGGAAGATCAAGTGTTAGATATTGTTCTCTTCACCTGATTTTTACTAAAATGAACTTATTTTTACTAACTAAAACTAATTTTTATTTATTAAAACTAATTTTTGCTGATTAAAATGATTTTTATTTATTAAAACTTATTTTTACATATTATAATTGATTTTAAGGCTTTTTTGTACTTATTTTTATTGATTTTTGCTGATTAAAAGTGATTTTAACTGAACTTATTTTTTATGAACATATTTTTATTGATTAAAATTAATTTTTACTAATTACTTATTTATTTTTTGTAACGTGAAGAGAATAAGGCCTTAGAAATAGAGAAAGATACTTTATAATTCTAAAAAGGAAAAGTTTCAAAGTACAAAAATGGAGGGAAATGAAATTACAAGCACAAAATAAGTATAAACCAGATTATCATCTTTTAGCAACATGATCTAGATTCCCTTGAATAGAAATAAGAGTAAGATCTTCTGCTAATCGGTCAACCAAAATTTCAAATAGAGGCAGACATCTTAAAGATTCATCAAGTTCAATATGAAACTTTATTTTCTTAATAAAGGACAAATCACTACACAAAAGTTGGGCAATGCCCACACTTCTTAGACCACGCTTTAGATAAGCGTGGGCAACTTCTGATTTGTATTAAAATTTCCCAATGATTGGATAATGCGTTAGTTTTTTTTTAAATTGAAACCCTTTAAATGTGTTAACCCACCACAAAAATAAATAAATAATAAATAAATGCTAAGAGTTTTAATTTTTTTCTTTGTCCTTATCTGCTAATCTCCCTTTCTCTCGATCTTTGTATTGTACAAGAGATGGACTCGTATCGTAAGCGGGAGGAGTTTCGGAAATGGTAACCTAATCTACGCAACTAGGCCGTAATCTTTCAACCAGTCGTCGATTCTGCCAAGAGAGAATCAGATGACGTTAATGGTATAGGGTTTTGATGATCAAGATAGGAACAATCTTCTTCTCTATTTGATAAAGAAAAAGGGGAAAAAATCAAACACAAAATCTTCTTCTTTGTTCGATAGACTTCACTCCTCTGATTCTTCACAAAATCTTCTAATCTTTGCATTTTTCCTAAATTTAAACCCTAAATCTCTCTCTGCCCTCTGCGATTCACTCTAGATGGTGATTTCATATCAATTTGTTCTCCAATGAAGTTATCTGGTAACTCTAAGTTCTTATTTTGGTGGTGTTCTTTGGTTTTTAGTTTTATATCTGTAATGTGTGTTTGATTTTATTTTGTGAACTCTCTTTTTCATAGCAAATTTCTTGTTAATTTTTTCAGCTTTTGTTTTGGGGCATTTTTTTTTTTTTGCCTGAGATTTCTATTTGTGCCTTTTGTCTACAATAATTAAGCTTGCTTAACATTGCCTAGAGTTCCTTGATAATCCATAGGTGGAATTGGTTAGTAGTCACAGCTAAAATACATAATTTAAAATCATTTTCTCTTATATTTCGTTGGTTGATCACTTAGTGAACATTGATATATCCTCTGTTGTTGTGTTGCTATACAGAACAAGTATTCAAATCTCCTCAATTGAAATGTATTCATTAATAAATATAACAATTTACACAAATACTTTGATGTTATTTTTGCTTTTTTTATTTTTATTTTTTTCCCTTCACATATTGATTCAGATATTCAAATGGATGTTTGAGATATAAGTGCTTTCAATATGCTTCTTTTAATGATGTTATTGATAAAGGTAAGCTTAGTGTGGTTAATGTCATCATTATATAATTATATTTTATTCATTTATGAGGAAATTCATTATCATCATTTTATTAATTGCAATTGATATTGTTTAAATTGATAAAATTCCATGGTAATTCAAATAATCTTATAAGCAAATGCATATGTTTGTTTAAATATGCTTTACAGGAACTGTAGACTCAATCTTGATGAGTTTTGCAATTTTTTAAAAAGTTTTAGCTAATATTTTGGTTCTGAATTAATGTCTCTCACCACATTTTTTCTCCAGTGTGGAAATCATTTAAGACAAAATGCTTCTCTGATGTTTATAAAGATTTAGAAGTAAGATCATGATAAACTATGAACATAACTATTCAGATTTTTTTCAGTGTTTTATTTTCTTTATTTGTTCACCATATAGTGATGCAGATGGTGACAAACTCTAGGGTCTTGAAGGATAATGGAGTATATATTCTGGTAAACAAAATTGCTTTTAAAACCTTTAGGAATTAAAATAGCACATGTATTTCCCATTTATATGCTTGTTCTGACTAGCCTTTCCATTATTGCAGGTTACATATGGAGCTCCCATATATCCTTTTAGCTTGGTGAAAGAATCATGTCCATGGAAGATAAAACTCCATGTAATAGGTTTATTATATTCTCCACCCTTTTTATCCTATTTAGGGCAAGGATTTTCTTCATCCTTCCTTTAGTCTATCTTTTTGCATATTTTAGATAGAAATTAAGGCATTTAACGGACCCTTTATTTCTCTAATTTTTGGAATAAGCCTTTTATTATATATTAATTTTTCTAGCAAAAAAGTTCCAAGTATGATCCTGCTGAATCTAATTTCTTTCCTTTTTACTAAGAACTTGATATTGACTATAGAGTACAAAAACGTCAAGGTTGTAGGTTTCGGTTTGGCTAGAGATGAGTCATTAATAGGGATGATGACTGCTTAAATGAGGGCATATCATTGGATGGCTTCAGAGGTATTAGATTTGATGAATTGAGATGCTTTAGGATTAATACTTATTTTCTGTGTTGGCAATGAATGTTTCATATGCAGCTACTTTTTAAGGTGAGCAGTGTTGTTTTCACCATAAATTTAAGTTAATTCCTCCAAGTTTAATTAGGTCAAGAAGAATTAAATGATAATTGGCAAGCATAGTTGTGTCCAGTCAATGTTGTTAACCTTTTAACGCCAACATGCTTATTACAACACTTCAGCAATATACAAATAGTTTTTCAGAAAATGGTATTTCGAGGAAGTTGCTGATAAGATACAAGGCCCTTTGAGGAAAATATTTGTTGAGTTATTATAATTCTGAGGTTTTAGATTTGATTATTGAATAAGGGTTTGTTTGATCTCAATCTGGTAAAATCCAGAGTACCAATGTTATCCTATTTTCAAGAAATTTGAGAATTGGTGCCAAGATGAGAACACGCATGGTGATTTGTTCTCTGCTTTGTTGAAGGCACAACCCTAACTCCTTAATGATTGGAACACTAAGTTGTGGGTTCGATTCTTTTGCTTATAGGTAAGTGCAAGCATTATTTTAATTTATTAATATAATTAATTATATATGATTGCTAACAAGTTTCAACTGATTTTTCATATGAAAATTTAATTTTGCAGGTCTATGTGATAATGTATCTCGATAATTGCCAGTGAACAACTTACTCTTCTATATTATGGAAGTGAGCTGGTATGGATTGCTTACTCTTCTAAACTCACACTTCATTAAGAGGGATTATTTGATTCTCTTCTTGTATGCTAAATAAGCCCACATTGTCCAATGCTTTTGTGTTCTATTGAAGTGAAGAGACTCTTTTATTTTATTTAGAGTATGTGTCTAGTGGATCAATTCACAAATTACTTAAAGAGTATAGTGCCTTTAACAAGCAAGTTATTCAAAATTATACCAAGAGGATTCTTTTTGGGCTTTCCTATTTTCATAAAAGAAATATTGTTCAAAGGTATTTAAGATTCAATTGTTGATGCTTAATTATTATAACAAGTTAGAGTGACTTCAATGTTTTTATCTTTCCAAAGTATTCTTCTTTCCTTGACATAGATTTAAAGGGGCTAATATATTAGTATATCCTAATGGTAAAATCAAGATGGCTGATTTCAACATGTATGTCCCATTTCAATTTGGTGAGTTCCATTATTGAATGCTACAAAAACAGAATGATAATTCTCTTAAAAATTGTAGAGTGTAGAACAGAGTTCTTCATAAAATTTTCTCTCATCTCAAAATTATTATTATTATTTTAACTTCATAACATTCTTGCATAAATTAATCAATTTGCTATGTGTGAATACATTAAGATAAGGAATAGCATTTGTCATAATGCAACTATCTATGCTAATGCAAGTTTGCATGTTGAAACTACAATTGATACATTCTTGACCATTGATTGTGCACTCTTTTCTTTTTTCCTTAAAGTATTTTATGTTGCTGCATTTTATTTATATTTGCTCCTGTCATTTTTATCTAATTGTTTTGGCATATATCGATTATCAGGATTGGTTGAGTCATGTCATAGCAGGTCTTGGTGTTATCCACAAAGGTCACCTGCAGCAGGGGAGATCACTAACGAGACCTTATTTCCCCCTAGGTGGATCTGGTGGCAGAGGTAGTCCATACATAAAAGGTGGTGCTCTTTATACATGTGTTATAGTGGGATCTATGCGTTGGCATTGGCCTATATGGGAACTGCAAACAACAAGGCTATTCGTCAGCTGCTACACTTTATTGTATTAGATGTGAGTGATGACGTGAGGAGGACTGTTGTTCTTGCTGTATTAGCTTTCTCAAATGTTCTCACTAGCAAAAAGAAATTACAAAGGAGTAGGCAACTAAGGATCTGAAGGTATGCTAACTATTTTCATAAAAGGAATCGTGGTGAGTAATAGGGTGTACCTATTATTACTTTAGCTTATGTAGTAACAAGGTGAACCTATGGTTCCTTTTCAATTTCCTTTTTCCTTTTTTTAAAGTAAAATTTGCCTAAAATTGGTGGTATTGGCCTCTTTCTCTTTCTTAATCACTACTATTGAACTGATCATTTTAAGTTGAGTCTAGCCCTTTTTAATTATTATAATTGATTGGTTGAAGTTTTATCTTTATGTCTATTTGATTGGTGATGCTTGCAGGCCTTTATGAAGGCAGTGTATGGAAATCCAGGTTGAGCTTCCTAATGCTTATCCATACAAGTCTCCTTCTATTGGGTTTGTGAATAAGATATTCCACCCAATTTCTTCAGGTGATTTCTATTGATAATATTTAAAGTTTTATATATTTCAATGTTTTGTTAAACTTTAGATTTCTGTTTATTCTCCCTCCATTGTCAATTTCTTAGCTTATCAAATTAATTTTGTTATTTTGTTAGGGTTTGGATATTATGGTCCAGAAAAGCTCAAGGTAAAATGGAAAACTTGAGCTCTGGCTTAAGCGGAGCAAAGAAATCAGGTTCATTTAATGCTTTAGCTTAAAAGGTTGATTGTAATAAGAACTTTAGTTCTTATTTATTTTTGTCATTCATCTTAGAAACTTTGAGTATATTATTGAGAGGCTTAGTATATTTATGGTAGGTAAAATAAAGTAATTGCATATTATTAGAGGTACATCTTCTCTAATTTTTGAGGTGTTGTGTGCTTAGCTTTTCATGATTTTGGAAGCAGTACAAGTCACTTATTTATGGCTTCCTAATGGTCTGATTACATTCTTTTCATCTTTTGCTCACTAATGTCCTTTTTTTTTTTTGTGTTTGGGTTAATTTTTTTACCTTACAGTCTTAATTTCTATTTAAATTTGAAGCTCTCTGTTATACTTATTATGTTCTCAGTTGGTTCTCATGTATGTGGTTTCTTTTGGAATATTTTTGCAAGAAAAACACAATGCTTATATGGAGAGACAAGTGAACTATACAATAAATTTTTTAACTACTTATTTTGTATTTGAATTTGTATTTTAATTGATTAATGATTTCGTTGAATTCTTAAATTTGTAATTTAATTTTATAATTGATTTAAAAATTATTAGATTATTTTATTAAAAAATAAATATAATATAATAGATATTTTATTTAATAAAAACTGAATTACAATTTTTTTTAAAAAAAATTGTGTTATTTTTACCCACATTTTAAAGTGTGGGTAATTTTTAAATATTTTTTATTTTAATCTTGCACATAGCCACGCTGTAAAGCGTGGGGAAGATGACGATACTAAACAGCGAGGAAAATAAGAGTGGTTAAGTAATTCCCCAATGCTTGGTTAAAGCATGGGGAAAATTCTCCCATCATTGCGTTTAATGACACTTTAGACCACACTTTATGAAGCGTCGGGGAATCATTTAACCATGCTTTGAAGCGTGAGCAAATACAATTTCTAGTGTGGGGATAGGCCTATTTCGTTGTAGTGCTTCGAAGTAAGATATTGGGCCTTAACTTCATTCTAAATTTTCTGCAGATATTGTTGAAGGCCTTGGGTAATGCTCACCATGGCTTCATTATGATACTTCTCCATAAGTTTTATGTTTGACTTTGCCTGATCTAAAAAACCCTTCTTATGTTTTCTAGTTTCATTAGTAGAAGTAAACTATCCTTATAACTTTTGAATTTGAGAAATATATTTAAATTTTTATGAGACTAAGCTTGCCAGTCTTGGCTTCAAGTTATTTTGCTCCTCCTATAAGGTTCAATTATTTGACTCCTTCATCTTAGAAATTAACTTAGCCACCTTCCCATTGAACTCTACCTTCAGCTTACTAGTTTTGGCTTCAAGTTCTTTTGCTCCTCCTGTAAGGTTCACTTATTTGACTCCTCCATCTCAGAAATTAGCTTAGCCACCTTTTCATCGAACTCTACCTTCAACTTGTCATAATTGACTTTAAGTTATGATTCTTAAGTTTGGACTCTCTCCCTTATTATGTACATGGCTAGAGAAATTTGGAAGAAAAACAAAGGAGCATGAAGGATACAATTATAGGATAATAAGAAATAATAATAACAATAATGAAAAAACATCACCTCCCCTAGCATGACATGGATTGACTCTCTTAACTCATTCAAAGTCATTTGATAATATTGTATTTTGTCAAATGGAAGCTTGACCACCTTCATAACCTTAAAGGGACAAAGGGATCTAGAAACAAACATCATCACCAAACCTTTTTTTTTTGTAATTATTTCTTTAATGTTAGAGACTTGCTTCCGAGATAGGCTTGCTAAGACATGATAAGACCTTTTTCGAGATACAATTTTTAGTGGTGTCATCGACTAATCTTTTAGAGTCGATCATAAGAGGATCAGAAGGACACGGTATTACCAAGGCTAGATTGGAGCTAAAAGCCACTTTGGGAGAGTGGGGTAGAGGTTGCTTCTGGTTTTAAGGGGGAGGAGGATCAAAGGCAACCTCCTAAGTGATGATGGAAATATTGGTATTTTCCTTATTTTTCTTTTTTATTTTTCGTTAGAAGGTAAGCAATGGCATGCATCTCTCATATAAAGGAAATTAAAGGTTAGAAATTAACTAATAATACGCATATACTAATCAAAAGTAAAAAGAAAGAAAAATACGATAAGGATCAGAAGTAGGTTTTATAGGATAACGAGATTGATTAAAGGTATTTCAATTTCAAAAAAGGAAGAATGGAGTTGTGGAAAACTAGTAGCCCATAAAGACATGTTTATTTCTAGGAAGGCTTCCTCATCGAAGGTCTCTTTGAATTCTTTTGAAAAGATTGAACTATTCAATATCTTCATTCTCAAATGGAGAAATATCAGTATAGTATTTTCTATGAATTGTAAAGGAGGCCTATTTGATTTGGATATTGCGCTACCCATAAGGGTTATAAATCATGGAAAAAGTAACCTTTCCAAATTTTCAAAGATGATTTAATTTCAATAAGTTTATTGGAAGATTAGAAGGGAAAATTGTTGAATCTTACTTTGGCAACCAATGGGTAGACCTCTCTTAATATTTGAAAAGTTGGGTTCAATTTATTTATGAAGGATAATTACTAAAGACCTTCCAAAATCATCTAGGAATTCAGATGAAGTTAGCATAAGGAAATTTCATAGAACTTTAAGAGATTGACGATAAGAGATTACAGGGGGAATCAGAAACTGAATTTAAGATCACTTTGGTAGACCAATATTTCATTCTATCTAAGTTCTTGATCAGTAAATGATTGGCAGGATGAGAGGTAAAGTTCATAGTGATGGGTATATTATATTTCGCTCAGATAAGGTTTAGTTTCTTTTGGGTGATCTTATAAGGAATTTCTCTAACAAAGCAATAAGCAGCTAGTTGTCTGGTTATAGTTTTTATGGTTTATCTTTGGAAACCTTTTCATCATTTTTTTTTAGTATTTGTTTGGATCGAAGAGTTTATAGGCTAGAGTAGAAATATACACACTTTTAATTTCAGGTTGAATATTTTTGGGAGAACATATTACCTCATCTTTACCCTTAAAAGTGTTGATCTCATGGTAAGTATTTTGTAAATATTTGTGTTGATCACTCATGGTTAGATAGGTAAGTGGCTATTTTATAGGAAGTATGTTAAAAAGATATTTAATTTCCATAAAAATTTGAGAATTTCTTAGAAAATTAGGTCGTTTTGGAAAAATTATCTAAGGAACCATTATTGTAAAGGTGAAAAGAATAAAAGAAGATGAGAAATGAAAAGCTAAAAAGGAAAATGGATTAAAGGGATTAAGTGGATTACTTGATATTGGATTTAAAGTGAAGAGATGGAAAGCATGGGATTTTGACAACTGGATTGAAATAATGTGTCATGAGAAAAGAAAAGTTATAAATAGAGGATGAAGAAGGTAGAAGAAAGAGTTTGAAATGCAAAAAGGAAACTTAAATAGGCAAGAGATCAATCTGGAAGATCGTCTAAGATTTCTCAGTAGTGGGACACACGTTAAGCTAGGGAAGTGTGAAAAGAAGTAAAAAGGTAATTTGGGTTAAACGAGGTGACGAGATAATTATTATTGCAACCATCATTTGAGTACATGTGCCATTAAGTAATGAGATTATTCATCTAGATGGTAAATAAATAAGCATGATTCTCAGATCTATACCATAAGAAATTGGAGTTACACATTAGGATTGGAAGCAAAGGCTAAGTTTTTAACTCAACCAATCTAAATGAGACATGTGATAACATCAAAGTTAAAAAGCCCATTCCAAGCAAGCCTACTAAGGCTTACATATTAGAGAGGTCAGTCAAGAAGGTCCAATATTATTCTAGAAGACTCCTCTCTCGAATAGGAAGACAAAATCCATCTCTAAATAGAAGATTACCTTCATCTATCAAATAAGGAAAGAAATCAACTTAGAATCTCAAAAAGGTTCAGGTCACTTCAGAATAAGAATCTAAAAAGGATCCCATCATCAAATCTTTATTATTATTATCCCTTAATTAGAGGTATGTAGGTGTGCAAAAATTATGTTATTTTCTTCATTAATTTCTCTTTCAGAGTTTTTATTGACTTAAACATCGGGATAATCCTAGGGTAGAACTCTCTAACTTGTTTTCTATTATAGTCTCTTTATTGGAATTGTTGAAACCAATCTCATCATTATATAATGATAAAAGAAAAGGAATAAACATATCCATAGATAAAGATAACTTCACAATTCATTTACATTTAGTAAGTCTTTGAATTACTATATAAAAATAAACAATTTTATTATAATTAAAATATTAATTTTTTTCTTACCTTTTTATGATAGTGAAAATACCTATTATCATAAAGTGTGTATAACCTCCTTGTTGTTGCTATTGTTGCTGCTAGTTTTATTATTGTTGCTATTACTACTACTACTACAGCTACTCATATTATTGTTGTTATTGTTGGTACAATTGTTGCTGGTGCTACTGCTACTACTGTATTGAACATTAATTTCTTTTTCTTACCTTTTAATAATAGTGAGAATACCTATTATTATAAAGTGTGTATAACATTTCCCTATTATTGACCAGTGCTACTACTAGTGCTCATGTTGCTACTAGTATTACTATTACTATTACTATTCCTGCTCCTATTAGTACTAAAATTACTCATGTTACTGATACTCCTGTTATTGTTGGTGCTACTACTACTGAAAAAATACATCATTTAAATAATATATAAAATACATAAATAATGGGTAATTAAAGAGATAATTGTAGTGCAATTAAGAGCAAGAGTTCCAGGTTTGAGTCCTCTTTGTTATGCTAAATGGCATTTTATTTATGACTAGTAAAAGAAGATTGCAATCTCTCAAAATTAAAATTGAAGGTTTTAGGAATTTTCACTCATGCATGCAGCTAGGGTATCGTCGTGTCCTATGACCATGGAATAAGAAGAAGTGCCTCCTACATGCAGTCACTCACAAATCTTTAATGTCTCAACTGTGATAAAGATTGCACCATCTTATACATATTTCCTTTATCAAAATAAAGCTTCTCCTATGGCAAGTAATGAAATTACAAGTATTGGAGGTTATATTTGTATTTCTAATTTTTAAGAAATATATGAGAAAAGACTTAAAGGGTGCCAATTTTCTTTAATTGGTTATTGATTTTATTAAAAGGGGATAAGTCTTATGTTCATTATGATCTTAAATTGAAATTAAGTTTATTGTGGGAGCTTAGTTAATAAAAATTAATTTCTCTTGAAAAAATGATACTTTCATATTTTTCTTAACTTAGAGAATGATCATAATAGGGTTTAGAGAGAATGATCATAATAGGGTTTAGAGTTGCAAAACAATTAATTTCAAACCTAGAGTTTCTTGTTTATAATCTTGGTTATTGATATTTAATTTAGAAACGCAGAAATCAATAACAACACAAGTCTCTGGCTTTACAAATTATCATTAATATTTTGTCATGCAAAACTTTTGACAGAGAATGGTAGAGGTATTGATGTCTCTTTAAGGATAGATTCTAAAACTCTTAATGGATAATTAGGTCATTATGCAAGAATGCTCATTAATATTGATTTGTCTAGTAAACTGCATGAAACTTTACATGTGAAAACAGCTAGCCATTCTTACTGAACTGATGTAATGTATGAAGTTTGCCTACTTTCTGTAATAATTATATTTCTATTGGTCATATTTCTTATGATTTTAGGAATTTAAATCTTGGAGAGAATGTGCACACACAAGTTTTTATAGCTCTTTCTAATAGATGGACACCATAAAAGGGTGCCCATCCCATAATCTCAGTTCATCATGCCTTAAAAAATTTTAATGATATTGCTCTGTATCTGTTGAATGGAGAAATGCCCATGTGCAGGTTATGCCTATAATGGTAGCTAATGTTGCTAAAAAATCTTCAGTGCATCCTTTTAAAGATAATGAAATTATTTCAACTAAAGATGTTGAACTGGAGGATACTGAGTTGTACATGTTGATGATAGTCATGTTAATAGTAGATCTTAAAATTGTCTATCATATTGTACATGTTGATGACTGTCATGTTAACAGTAGAACTCAAAATAATAATCTCCATTTATTAATGAAGCAGAGGACAAGGGTGTAAAAAGGGCTCAAACTATAGCTGATTATAAATTAAATGATATAAAATCTTCTTATGATGTTTCATTTAAGGATGGGCATGGTTGGTTCGGTTTGATTCGGTGGAAACATTATCCAAACTGGTCGAACTATAATTTTTTTAAATGTGTCACAAACCAACCCATAATTTAAGCAAAACCATTTTTTTCACCATATTATAATTTAGTTTTCGATTTAACCTACAGTTATTTTAGTTATGGATTTTTTATTGGGCTTTCAAATTTCGAATGAACTTGTACTAATTAATACATACATAATATTAAAAAACTAAAATTTCACTAAGTAAGTTTATTTAATTCAAAACATAACTTGTTTGCATTACTTCTAACTAAAAAGAAATAATTTAAAATAATATTAGTTACATATTACAAATTATTAAAAAAAAATTGTATGATTTTACAATTTGAAAATTTTAAATTAAAAACTAAGTCCAAAATTTCAGTGTGAAGTTGATGCACAGTTGGTTGCTCCTGTAAAAAACAAAATGTATAGATATCACAATATCCTGAATTGAAACTTTGAAACTTCATTTTAAGAAACAAGTAAAGAATTTAGTAGATACTAATATTCTACATATAGAAAATGAATGAAATAAATAGGGCTCGAGTGCTTTTTCAGTCAAGGAAAGAATTAAGGTAAATTGATTGGTTGGCCACATTAAACAAGAGTTCAAAGCTTCCTCGAGTAGCAATTGATTAAACACAGCATTTTTTAACACTATTTGGAGGTGGAAGCATCATCATAGTCCAGTGCATAATGAACAATAAATGGTGGCTCATAGGCTATTATTTCAGTCAAGGAAAGAATAAAGATAAATTAACTAGGTGGCCACATTGAACAGAGAGTTCAATGCTACCTCCAGCAACAACAACAACAATAATTGATTCAACACATTATATAAAACAAATCAAAGGTAGAAACATCATCACGGCTAATACGAAATGCAAATAAAAAGGATGCTCAAAAATTATTTTGGTCATAAATATTGCAGAATGCAAATGCCTTTCCACATTATTTAATCATAGGTGGAAGCTTCATCATTATTAATGCAAATGCGAAAGCTTAATGTCAATCAGAAAGAGCATTACATTAAAAGAAGTCATTTTCATTATTTCCAAATAAGTGCCATCTCAATGCAATGGTATTGAATTTACCTTTCAACCAGCTGTAGTTAGATACACCTTACCCAATCTCAATACAGAGCAAAGTTATAACTAGCAATGATAGAAGGTCAACCAAATATTGCAATTTGCAAAGGACAACTCAAGTAAAGCAAAAAATAGAATATAAAAAAGAATAGAAGAGGAGAGAAAAGAAAACCTAAGAATGTTATATTTCCAGCTTCTATAAAATCAAAAATTATATGTAGTAACAGCAACAAACAAAATCAAAATCTGTAGGAAAAGGTCAATATAGAGCAGCTCAAAACCCTTCCAATAAATCAATAAAAGCAATTAAGGTTAAAGAAAAAATAAATAAACATAACCAATAGTCTTAACAATAAAAAGATGGTAACATCCTCAAACAATTGAATTACCTAAACCAACACTAGGTAATTATGCAAAAATAGTTAATATGAATTAATAATAAGAATAAGAAAAGTTTTAAAAATAAAAACTTAATCAAGGGATAAGAAATGCTTCCACCATGTTCAAATTCTCAAGGTCATCTTCTATTATCAATGGTTGTCCTTTTGGCTTAATCTAATTTATTGCAAATATTAAGGCTTCCACAAGTTTAGGAGTTAAGAAACTCCTAAAAGAGTCAAGGACTCTA